>JAZBGW010000169.1:12815-36172 GCA_037464815.1 Mylabris variabilis
TCAATTTGCTGTATTTTTTAAAGAGAATTAATTTATTGTTATAAGCAGAATTAGAGACTCACTTTATTGGCAGATGTTAAGTTATGTTCTACGTTTTCGACCCATTACTTTGTTTGTAAGTAAATTTGATTAAACTTTATAGGTTCTAGTGTTGATGTTCATTTATTGTCACTTGCTTCAATTATTTTTCACTGTAACGAGATTTATAAATTCAAAATAAAATTATTATTCTCGGTGAGCAATTTGGCAACGTTGCTGTTAGTGGACATCTATCGGCGTAAGTAAAAAACTCATTTTGACACACTTCAAAAATGTCTGTTATTTTTACAAAAAAAATTGATTTATTTTTCCTGTCTGTCAACAAAATCAGTAAAATTTAAATTCTAACTGTTAGCAATATAAATTCAACGTAAATACAGGTAATTATAAATAAACAATCAATATAAATTGACTATATACATAATCTTTAATAGTTTGAAAGTGAAGCAAACAAGAACTTTCAGAGGAATAACACAAATAAAAATGAGTAACAGTCACCAGTATTTACAAAACTCCAATCCTAAAGCATCATCTTCAACATCACAATCCGTAGGTGCAACAGCAGCAACAACAACTGTAACAACATCAAGATTAGGTGATATTGAACATTTATCACAATTATCGGAGAATCTTTCAACACTATGTTTAAGTCATGAATATTCTGATATTGTTCTAATTGTGGAAGGTGAAAAATTATATGCACATAAAGTAAAACAAAAATACAACTTAAACTATATCTATCAAGATGATTGTAATCTAAATGTAATGATTATAGGTGATTTTAGCAGCTAGGAGTGAATATTTTCGTGCCCTACTCTATGGTGGTTTAAAAGAATCAAATCAAAGCGAAATTGTTTTACCTGATGCACCAGTGAAAGCATTTAAAATATTATTAAAATATATCTATACTGGTCACATGTTTTTGATGGCATTAAAAGAAGATGTTATATTAGATACATTAGGTTTAGCTCATCAATATGGTTTTCAAGAATTAGAAACAGCAATTTCGGATATATTAAAACAGTTATTAGCATTAAGAAATGTTTGTGCCATATTAGATACAGCCCATTTATATGGTTTAGAGAAATTAGTGAATGTTTGTCATTTATTTTTAGATCGGCATGCTAATGAGATCTTACAGCACGAATCATTCTTACAACTTTCACAAGTATAATCATTTAAATTAATCGACACAATTATTAATAATAAGACAATTGATTTCAGTCGTCTTTAGTTGAATTATTACAGCGTGATTCATTCTTTGCACCAGAAGTTGAGATATTTCGCGGTGTATGCAATTGGTGTACCGCCAATAATGATATTGATGATTTAGTTATGAAATGTGTACGTTTACCATTAATGAGTGTTGCTGATTTATTATCAGTTGTACGTCCAGCTGGACTTGTTAAAGCTGATGCATTATTAGATGCAATTGCTGAAAAAACTAATGTACGACTTAGTAATTTACCGCATCGTGGACAATTGAGTAATTTCTATAAATAGATAAAAAATTAAATTTATTGATTTTGTTGTGTCTTTTGTTTTGCTATAGTTTTAGATAAGAATGTAGCAAGTCCACGTAACGGTTCTAAAGTTGTAGCAGGTGAATTAACCGAATATTTATTAGATGGTGATTATTATTCGTATGATATGGAGAAAGGTTATACAAGACATGCAATTAATGGTGCTGGTGATCAAGGGATTATTATTAAATTAGGTGTACCTTCTATTATTAATCATATAAAAATGTTATTATGGGATCGTGATTTAAGGTATTTTTATTAATTAATTTGTTAATTTCAATTAACGAAAATTATAATTCAGATCGTATTCATATTATATTGAAGTATCAATGGAACAAAAAGATTGGGTACGTGTTATCGATTATAGTCATTATTCTTGTAGATCATGGCAGTATTTATATTTTGAAAATCGTGTTGTACAATATGTACGTATTGTTGGTACCCATAATACTGTTAATAAGGTATATTTGTTATCAAAAAAAAATACAATTTTATTAACATGTAATTGATATTAATAGGTTTTCCATTTGGTATCATTTGAGGCATGTTGTAAATCAACAATCCCTAAAATGGTTAACGATATTATATGTCCTGATTACAATGTAGCAACATTAGATAAGAGTGCTGTTGTCATTGAAGGTGTTAGGTAATAATTATTACTACAATTTTTATTAATTGCAATCCTAGTTACTTGTTAACCTTTTAGTTTTATGAGAGTTAATTGGTAGGAATTTTATAACGTCTAGAATTCAGTAATCATTTACATATATAAGTGGGTGTTATTAATTACAGATTTAAGGGGATTCCGGACCTTTATGTCGATTCAGCGTGCGAAAACAGTCAATTTTCAAACAGCGATTACTCGCTTGTTTTCTAAGATAATGCCAAAAATTGACATGCGTTGGATACAGCATTTAAAGCTACATGCTCTAAGGCTTTCTATTTTGTAAAAATATGATAAAATTCTGAATGGCAGAGAAAACTCTTGGACCCTGTTTTTTTCGTACATATTCCTCCATAACTGGCTAAAACTTAGCCAATATTATCCATTTTTAGATTATTATCCATTTAGGTAGCAAATTGAAAGAGCTTTCCAACTGTTTAAAAATTTCCACGATATGTTTATTAGTTTTCCCGTAACTGGAGAAAATTTTAAAAAATGTCCAAACATGATGCCATACATAATTTTCAAAATAGAAAATCATACTCTCGGACTTAGAAAGGTAATGTGAAAGCCGAAAACTTGAAGCTCCCTTTAGAGCATGCACCTTTGAATCCTCTATCCAACGCACGTCAATTTTTGACATTATCTGAAAAAACAAGCGAGTAATCGCTGTTTGAAAATTGACTGTTTTCGCACGCCGAATCGACATAAAGGTCCGGAATCTCCTTAAGTTAAAAAATTAGTCTATAATTCGATATTCTTATACGCCTTTCCTTTATTTTCCACATTGTCATTAGCGCTATTTTGAATTTAGACCATTAATTTCAGTTTTCTAGAGGTGATTAGTACCAATTTATATAAAATTATAAAATAAAACGTACGCTTTTAATTATACGAAACAATAGCTAATCGTTTTTTATCTATGTCTTAATTCTTCTGCAGGCTATTTTGTTGGTTTGAGTCTAATTACGTATTATTTTATCTTATGTTAAAATTCAATATAATACAATACACCGAGTCCCCCCAGCCTGTATACAAGAATCATTATTAGATCGATATTGCTGCTTTCGTTTATAATTAATACACAAAATTGATTGCTGGAATTTTTGAGTAATCGTTTCTTATTTTATTATTATTGTTTTACAGTCGATCTCGTAACGCCTTATTAAACGGTGATACGAAACATTACGATTGGGATTCTGGTTATACATGTCATCAATTAGGTTCAGGAGCCATTCTAATACAATTAGGTCTGTTATTGAAATTAATTTTATATTATTTTTTTTATAGTAGATTTTATCTAGGTCAACCATATATAATATCAAGTTTACGTTTATTATTATGGGATTGTGATGATCGTACCTACAGCTATTATATTGAATCATCTGTAAATGTATGGGACTGGGAGATGGTTGTTGATTATACAAGACAGAATTGTAAATCATGGCAATTAATACGTTTCCCACCTAGACCTGTTGTTTTTATACGTATCGTTGGTACACATAATTCAGCTAATGAAGTATATAATTGTATCAAATTTTTAATATTATTGTTATTATTATCATTTTGTATTAAAAGGTTTTCCATTGTGTTCATTTCGAGTGTCCATCTTGTGAGAATCAAGGTGCAAGTTGTGTTACAGAAAAAGATATAATAACACCAACCGAACCAACAGCTGAAGTTGAAGAAGTCGCCCGATCCGTTGATGATATGTCTGAATAAATTTTTTAATTGTTTTTTAAATTTCATCTCAATTACTGTTACTATTTAAATTGCGCACTATTTATTTATTTACGATTCAGTACAAAACATTACCTACATCTACAACTAATGTACATTTTAATTAAGAAATGATTCTCATTTGAATATACACAAATAAGATAATAGATGGCGAAAAATCGAATTTTAAAGGGAATCAATTCTAATAATGATCAGAAAAACTGACAATCTGACTTACTGGTTTTTCTTTGGGGTAATCTACAAACTTATTGTGATAATATAGTATTCTTACAATAAATAAATGAATATTGTTGAAAGTACATATTATGTTAGATTGGCAATAATTATTGTAATAAATGATTAATTTTTTTGATGATTTGGTTGTACACTCTTGTAGACCTTAATTTTTTAAATAAATTTAAACTGCAAAACTATTTTTTTTATTATCGTACAACCAGTAAATTTAATCAAACATTCCATTTCTTATTCAACCCTTAAAGTATCTAATAAGAGGAGAAGTGCAATGATAATTGAGTCAATATAGCCGACCCTAAAACCAAATATTCGTCATTTAGTCATTTTATCACCGAAGGGTTGAAATTAATTCCAATGAAATTCTCCTAATTTTCGTCAAAAGTGAGCTGTAAATTCTAATAATAACTCAAACAAACGTACGTCTTTGATTACTATTATTTCGCCGATATTACAATTCTTTTTATTGGTGTTGCCATGAAGACGGCGTCAACCGCCTCTAGCTTCTCTTTTTTTTAAACAAGGATAGCCAGGGAGATTCCAAAAGTGAGACCATATAACCTGTTACATACAACAAGGACAACAATAGCAATGACAAAGATACAAAACATCAGGAGATTCCATCATCATCATCATCATTACAACAACACAACACTTTTATTTATTTTTTTATCTACGTTTTTTATTGTAATCTCTCGTTATATTTATATTTGTTAGATAAAGATCGCTTTAATTGTGGTTTGTTGTTAGAGAAAGATGGAGCGACGGCTCTTTCTAGGCGATTCCACCAACGATCACTTGATGCATTCCGCGAATTTTTCACCAAGTTGTGTTTAATAAATAAATCAAAGGAAAATACCGGAGCTTACTATATTTAGACGCTGATACCATGCTCTCTGTCTCTTTCTCTGTTTTTTTTTGTGTTCCATATTAATGAAAACATGCAGTGGCGCGTTAAGGATTTTGAGGGCCTTGGGCAAAATAGATTTTGGAGGTCCATTTCATGCTGTAACAATTTAGGACGAAGCGTGCCCCTTCAGCCGGGGCCCTAGACAATTGCCTAATTTGTCTACGGTATAACGCGCCATTGAATTGATGATAATATAGATAATCGAATATCAGAGTGGTCGTATTTAAAAAACATCTGCTCATCGTTATCATTGTCTGTGCGTTTGTAATTGGGTATTACTGTGTTTACGTTTAAACACAGTAACAGGTCTATATTGGAGGTTTCTAAATAGATTTTTGTTTATTAATTGATTAATTAATTTGTGTTTTTTGCAAGTAATTTTTTTGAATAAATTTGAGCGATTATCGTTTATCGTGTATGTGTGTGTATGTTATTTTTTAATTCGGAATAATTATATTTTTAGACTTTGCCCGTGTGGCATGTTCTCCGTTCAAAATACTGCGAAATAATGAGAAAGACTGAAACAATGTTTAGAAAGAGACAACTAATCGTATTGAATAGTAAGGTGAATCCAACCAAGGAGAGAGACAGTTGCTATCCTAGCCAACTATATTACTACTACTACAACAATAATAATAAAACAGGTTTTGAAAGTTTTCAAAGGAAAAAGGTATTTCAACAAAGATAGAATATAATAAGGATTTTATAATATTAGAAGAGGATAGATAGATTTTTTTTGTTGGTTTAAATTAAATTGTCATTCAATAAGATCGAGTGAGATAGCGACTGGTTTTCAAATGTTTATCGTATATAGGTGTAGATGTGTGCGTGTTGGTGTGTATGTCGTCATCTTCCTAATTCGAGTGAGAAGTAGTCTTAGTCATTGTATTTGCGTGAGTGAGACAACAAGAAATACAAGTAAACATGGCGCCGTACAACAATAAGCCATCATATCATCGTCGTATTTAAGTTTTTTTTTAATATTGTGGATTTATTTTGAAGAAAAATTTGTAAACGTAATTAAAATTGTGTTAAAATTTTAATTCAAATCGATATTGAAGAAAATTGGGAAACAGAGTGTGTGAGAGAGAGAGAGAGAGGTAATAGAACACACACACAAAAAAATTAAATGCGCGCAATGTACAACAATCTACAACACGTCTAAAATCAAGTGCCAAGTGCTAGATCGTCGTTGTTCGCCCGCTTGTCCCCTTCTATACACGCTCATATAATCCCCTACACACAAAACAACACACACACACATACACATACACTTGCACAATTTAACCAGCAGTCCATTCAAGAAATAAAAAAAAATTAACCTGTTCACCGATCACCTCCACCAAGTCAGCCAAGTTTTATTATTATTCGATCGAGTGTTCCATTTGTGAATGTGTCGATTTGTTTATCAATAATTATAAGAGCGGGGCGGTGGATAAATATGTGTACAAATCGGGCGAAATGTGTTTTATTAATTTTTAAATTCAAGGGGGTGATTTACGACATGTAAACAGAGTGTGTATGTGTGTTGTATATGGACATTGAAGAGACGTGGGCGCAACGTCACATCCTATTGATACTGACGGTGAGTGTTTTCCTGGAATTCCATTTAAATTTCCTTGTTTTCCCCTCTTCTAGCATATACGCGTTTAAAAATAGAAAGAACAAAAATCAAGGAATTACTAAAGAATTAATTAATTATAAAAAACAAAATGTAGAAAGGATTTTTACTGGTTGATTGTTTATGTTATATACACAGCAACAAAACTAATTTTGCCTCTAGGTTGGATTTTTTGCACGGTAGTGTACCCTGGCGCCGCTCTGACTATCACTTTGGCGTCATACGCTGTCTGTCTCCTCGAGTAGTCGTCGTCGACGACGAGCATTGCCCCCTTTGTCCCCGCTCTATACCAACACATTTACATCGTCAACATACGGATTCTTTCTTACCAATAAATATTCCACATGTTTTCTCTCTCTATATTTTCAAATTTGAACGTATTTATATTATTTACATTGAAAGTGCAAAAGAGACAGAAATATCGTGGAGTATACGTGAAGAATTTCGTGGAATTTTATAAATTTTTAAAGGAAACAAAACGAAAAAATAATAATAAAGTGCGTCATTTGCGCGCACACCTTCCCCACCGACTCCGCTGTCGCCCCCTCAACAACTACTACTTCTTCACTGATTGAATCATATACATAAATACCAACTATAAATTTTAATTCACTTTTATGCAACAATTTATTATTTATTGCACACCTACGTAGATAAAAAGCACATTTCGTTATAGGGCGAAAATAAAACAAACAAAAATATTATCCGAACAGTCGTTAAAATGTAAATTTACAAATTTTGTAATACAAAACGACAAGAATTTCCTTAATAAGAATTCAACAGGTGTAAACAGTACGCTAGTTTTTTGTGTATATGTTTACAATGTTATTTTTATAAAAGGACACAATTGAATCATATATCGTGTTATATTTAATACAAAAAATTCAACTTCTATCATCTAATTATAGTTATGCCATGATTGCTGTTTTTTTTCCTCAATAATTTATGAATGAAAGTCGAATGATCCATCGAAATCTACCCCGGCTCCTTCACTCTAATAACTCCAAAAATACAATCAATATTGTCATATTACCAAATTTATCGCTTTTTATTTTGTTAACGAGATGTTGTTTTAATCGATCGGTTTTAAAGTTTGAAGGTTTTCACGTGTAATCCGCAATTAATAAACCACACAATTGTGGTAAATGTAAGAAAATATTGTTTTTTTCTTCTCATTTATAATTGCTTTTATTTTTAGTTATTTTGGTAGAATTGACCGTTGAATTTTCTAAAATCTAATTTTAAGTTTGATTGAATATTTTAGTTTGGCAAGACGCGTTGCTTCTATCGGTGTATTATTCCAAAAAAAATTTTTGCAGTTTATTTTTTGACGAAATACAATAAAAAAAAACAGTGATGATATTGCGGTTATTAAAGGTGACTCATTTCATTAAATCTATTTTTTATTGGTTGCTTAATTTATTGTTAGATTGAGCTGAGTAAAATCAGATCAGTTTGAAGAAATCCAACATTTGAGGACTTTAAAAAACCATCACTTCTTTTTCACAAAGTCTTCAAAATCTTTACAATATTAGATAAAATCTTCAATTTTCTTTTTTAAATTAGTGTCGAAAAAGTCAGATAGTCATATTTTCTTATATGCTTCTAGTTGTCATGTTGGCATAATATTGTTGAAAATTTTCCAGAGCATTTGTCAGAATAGGTCGGGTAATGTTGAATACGTCCTTTATGAGAAAACCATTGGCCCTATCTTTTGAAAAAGAGTCTACCTAAATATACAGTGTCGGATCTAAATATGGTCAATTCTATGAAACTCGTATTAGTTGACGAGCGGTTTAAAAGATATTTTAAGGGGGTGTTCCTTGAGACCATTTTAGTAAAGGACGTTCGTTTCTATCTATGTCACAATTTTCAAAAACTTGCTACTCTACTAAAATTACTTATAGTGACTCGAAGACCTTTCCTAATGCATTCCAAATGTTTCCAATTTTTCATAGAATGCAATGGAATAAAACTAAAAAAATTAATGTTGAGATCATCTTTGAGTCATTCATAATAGTTTTACGTGTTTAGCTGAAAATTGTGACCTTGTCCTAAACTAGCATTTTTGACCAACTTCCAACTGAGCTAGGAGCTTCTAATTTTGCTAAAATGATCTACAGGGACCCATCTACAAATCATTAAAATATTTTTCCAATCGCTCGTCAACTAGTAAAGAGTTTCATTGCGTCAAGGTCACCTAATTTAGATCCGACACCCTTTATTGTCTTCAACATCAAATTAATTAGACCCTTAATTAAAATGTACTGATATTATCGTAGCCTTCAACATTTTCGAAATTTTACTATCGAGCTACCACAAGAATTTTCCAGGTCATTTTATTTTTAATTTTTGACTTAAATTTAACATTCTGATGAATGATACAATTCCTTATACAGGTAAATAGAAGTGTGTAGAATCGTGATAATAGTAAAACCGCCCTCATATAACACTTTAGTAAATAAAAAAAATTAAGACGAAAAGAAACATTCATGTGTTGGGTAAAATGAAATACTCCCTAAGCAAGTAAAAAGGAAGATTTCTGAAGGAGAAAAAAATGGTATTTTAACAGCGAATGATATAGTAGCTAATTCCAGTGTAGTACAGTCCAAAAATAGGGAAGATAAAAGAATAAAAAAGACTCTTATCCTTCGGATGCATTTTTCAGTGTATTGCATACACTATTCCAAATTACCCTGCAATTTTGTTGAGACCAAAAAATGCATTAATTTACTTTCGTTCAAATATCTTTTTATGGAAACGTTGTTCCGTTTTAGTTTTCGAGAATATGTGAAAGGACACTTTGAGTTCAGTTTCTTATAAATCCATAAAGTTTTAAAAATATTAGCCAAAAACAAATTGATATTCCATAATATCTCCACTACTCTACCTACAAGATGTTTTATCGCAGGTGATTTTTTAAACATAACAAAATAAATATCCAAATATTTACACTGTGTTTTTCCTATTTTGTCATTTTTCTCTTGATAAGTTGATGAGTTGATTAGTATGTTTTAAAGAGGGTTGGGTATAATTTCTATTACTTCATTGTTCTGTAGATTTGAAAACAGTTATCAGTGAAATTGTCAGAATTAAGTCACGTTCTTACAATAACTTTTGTTTAATATAGAACTCTACTGAATTTTCTTAGAAAAACTGTTGATGTTGCTGGAGTACATAATGTTTCTTTTTTTTACCAGAAAATTTTAGCAGATGTTTTTCCAGAGGAAAATAGTCAAAATTTCTAAATTGATACATGTGAAATAGAATTTCCATCAAAAAACGGTCGTGGTCAGTTCATAGGGTATCCCAATATAGAAAGTTATTTGAATGAAAATTGTATGTCGATGGCCGTGTTTATACTCCAGTAATATTCAATGAGGATGGATTACAATTTTGAAATTCATCTGCACGTTTACCTCGATTTTGATTGTGTGTTTGTTCATGTTGAACAAGTTTGTATGTCGCCGTTTTATGTCGTGTATACTTTCTTTTCGTTTTGATTTAAAAAAATGAACAGACACAATAAAGTGGAGGTTATACATACGTATAATATTTTCAAAAATAGTAAGTAATAATAAAATTATTGTTGAATGACAAAATTTGAAAATCTGTCTATCTAATCGTACTTTTTTAATAATGTTTATTGATAAAATGGATCACGCGATGTAGGAAATTACGAAATTTACACTAAATTTTACATTAACCAAATATATAATTATCTTGTTCATCAGTAATACTGTGTTTTTTAATTGCTTTTTTGATAATAGTGGAATTCCTATAAAAAAAATATCATTTTTTTATGTTAATTTATTTATTAATTGTGTACGTGCGTTTTATATTTAAGAGTTTATCATAGAATGAGATAACTGTAAACTTGTACTTTGTACAATACACTGTAAATCTAACGTTTATCTAGGTGCAAATGAAAGTAATAATGCAATTAAAAAATAAAAATAACAAATTGTTGAGATCTTGTTCAAATATTGGGCGAGAAAAAACAGTTAGATATTTAATTATTTTAGCTAATTAATAAATATTCTCATTTGTCATCATCTGAACTTGAAATAGCTAGAGTTGATAATAAATGAATTGAACTTTGATAAATTTTAGGATCATTGAAAAAAACAAAAAGAGATACCACACAGAATTTCCGCGAAAAATCAAAAAATGCGATATCTATCAAGTATTACCATAGATGACTTATAAATGTCAATCAAATATAACGAACGTCCCATTAAGAGTGCTCCTAACAATGAACCTTATCGATGAACGGAGTTTGTAACATATTACCAAAACCTTAAAACTGGTTTAAGGTTCGTTTTCGTGCATATTTTAGCCCATATCAACAAGTCTTTTTGGTTCCACACAAGATTAGGATTAAGAAAAACCATCGTTTTTATTTTTAAAGCACTAATGATAGTCAAACATATACAAATGAAGGTATAGAGAAAAAATATACCGCTATGCTGATCTAAAAGTAGACGATTCGTATCAAACTTCTATTAATTGGCGAGTGATTCAAAAAATATTTGAAGAATTTATTGGAGGGTGCCTGGAGATCATTTTAGCAAAATTAAAACCTCGTAGCTCATACGGAAGCTGGTCAAAAAACAATCATTTTGAATATGGTCATGATTTTGAAAAACCAGCTAAACACACAAAACAACTTAGAATGGCTCGAAGGCCCTCTCAACATTTTTTTTTTCGTTCTTCTCCATTCCATTCTCGAAAAAGTGCGAAACTTTTCCACCTGCTACAGAATAAATTAGAAAAAAACGAAAAAAAAATCGATGTTGGGAGGATCCTCGAGTGATTCTAAGTCTTTTTTGTTTTGTTTTTGAAAATCTCGAATAGTCAGAAACGAGCGTTTTTCGACGAACTTAAAAATGAGCTACGAGGTTCTAATTTTGCTAAAGTGATCTCTAAACACCCTCCTTGAAATATTTTTTGAATCACTTGCCAATCGAATCGTCTACTATGTGTCTAAGAATCTACTAAAAGACCTGATTTTAATCGCTCTGTTCAATACCCACAACTTGCATTGTTTTTAAGGGTTGTTAATATTGTGTTAGTAACAAGATATTACACATTCTATAAATGTGAACAAGTCTTTAGAGTTAATAGAGTGATTACAAATTGTTCAAGAATTTAAACATTTTATGGGACACTTGCTATTGATAGATTATTTCTATAAATACAAATTTTTCCAATCTATACTGACCTTCTTGTTTTATAATATTCAAATTCAATTAATGAACATATAAAATTACAATAATTCTAATTTAGATATAAATGATGATTTCGTTCATTTTTTCGACATGTTTATTGCATCATATAAGAATTATAAAATGATTTATTTAATTGATTTTTCTTCGTATTTAATATGGAGTAAAACAACGAATCCTCTCTACATTCAATTAGAGAAATTTTGGGTGGTAATGATGACGACATATTTACACATTGAAATTCCATTTTGATAAATTTGTAAAGTTATTTAAAATCTGGGGGAATTCTTTGACTGTATGTGTGTCTATTTTTAATAAAAATTTTCCTCCTACTCCTCCACCAATTCGACATAGTTGTTATTGTGTGTATGTAGAATAATTAGGCTTCTGTTTCCATTGGTGTAGCTATCTGTATGCGTGTATGAATGTGTGTGTTTTTAACGAAATGTTTATTTTTGCAAATTATTAGAAGGAGAATACCATGTAGAAATATTTGTGGTATTTAATATTGCAAAAGTTAGGTTGGAATTATTGTGGAGTAAATAAATAGAAATCCCAAAATATAAAACGTAAAGATTTCTTGTAATTTAATCAACACCTATTACCTTTCTGTTTATTAATTATTTAGATTTTCTTGGAAATATCTACAAAAAAAACGCAATAAGAGTAATGGAAATAAATAATGTAACTTCACCTTAATCATCATTTTGTTTGTTTTATTGTAAGTGTAATTGTTACAAAATAAGTGATGAAATTTTCAATTAAATTATCGTCGTTTTTGTTACTGGATATTGTTGTTAATAGTTAAATGAGAAATTGCCCTTTTTATCAATTATTTATTATAATTTCCGTAGAGGAAGTGGGTATAGCAATATTTTTTATTACAAGCACGATTTGTTAGTGGTTTTATAAATTTCGTTGTCTTCTCTGATAAGAAAAACCATTGTTATTCTAACAAAAATAATTTATGTATCTATTAGAGGAACAATTCTAGTTTTTTGTAACTCATCTTCAATTTCGGTAAATTTGTTTTCATTTTATTAGATTAGTGATTAATGAATTTAGAAATTATGGGTTTATAATTAATAAGTTGAATTATAATTAGTGGTATTGATAAGAGTTATTTTTATGCAACAGTCTTGATAATAGAACGCTGTTTTTTTCGTTATTGATTATAGTTGATGTTTTGTGTTTATGTATTAATCTATGGAAAAATCAAATTTATCCTTGAATCCAATTACGGTGATTTAAATTGAAAATAACTGAGTAATTCTTTGTAAAACCCAAACATACTTATATGTATTGTATACAGTTTTGTGAGAGAGGGAATACCTTTTCTTTTTCTATAAAAATAAAAATTACAGGTGCAACTTTTGTATCGGCTTGTTGGGTAGGTTGTTGTTGTTGTTGTCAGTTGGCACAGGTAAAAAAACCTTTATTGTTGTCGTCTTGTTCTCTTATTATCTACATACTATACATCCATCTCTATTTCGTGATCGTTCATTCGATTATACTATTATTTTTATATACGCACAGGCAAGTCTTCGTTTTTCAAAAAAGGAGTCATCTGTTTCTTAGAAAAGTAAACGAGCTATACCTGGTTTTTCTCAGAAATCCCCCGGTTTCTCCTTATCTTTGGAGTACCAAGAACAGCAGATGCCCAGTCTCGACCGCAGGCAATAATATGATTTTGGTAGTAGTATTGGTGGTGGTGGTGGTGTATTAATAATAGTGGTAGTGATGATAAACTTGTTATGAGTCGATTTAGGAAAAAGCAATTCTCATTTTTGAGAAATCTAATGGAAATTAAACGGAAACAAATCAGTTATTTAGACGGTTCTCTTTTGGCCAGTCTCATATGATTTTTTATTGTAAGTTGTAAAACAAGTTTTCTCTATATATTTTATTTATATAATTTTTTGTTCTTTGCTTTAGCTGTACGATTATTATGTGTATAAATATCGGAAATGATAAAGATATATGTTGGGGGCAAAGGTAAACGTTTAAAATTTTATATAAATAACATCGTACGATTTTTGTTTTATCGTATATTCCTCCGAAAAATGCTTCTAATTCTATTATTTAAAGATGCTCGTTTCGTTTCTGTATGTTTGTGTATGATATGAATAACAAAACAAATCCAAAAAGAATAAATCGAATATAGGTATACGTTTTTTCTTAGTCGATTGTAATTAATAAACGTATGTTTAAAGTTTTTGTTTTGCGAATATACAACAGGACCTCTTGTGATTATTATTATATAGGGGTTATCACTATTTCGTTCTTCTCCCATTTATTTATGAGTTTAAAAGAAAACCTTCATGATAAATCGTGTTTTATTCAGAGTAATTCTTATCAGTATTCTTATCATTAGTACAAAATGAGTCACATTATATTCGACATAACAATAAAATACACAATTTCAACTTAATTTTTATTTTAATAATAATGCCGCAATACAAGTAATCAATGTGTTAGTATTGTTGTTTGTTTATTATTGTGTATTAGTTTTGACATGAGTTTAATTTTTGATTTATCTATTACTGTTTTTTTTTCAGTTAATAAACAGCGATGGAAAATAGTATCGATAGTTATTTGCATAAAAAGTTTAAGAAGCAACTAAACGTCGAGTCTAGATTATCTCAACAAAAGTCACAACAACATCAACAAAATGGAGAAGAAAAGAAAATTGAAAGACCTGTGGAGGCGTGCGAAAAAGAAACTACTACCAATATTGGAACAACGATAGTAACAACAGGTGCCACAATAGCAACAACATCAACAACAGAGTGTAGTAATATTAATGATAAAGCTGATAATCAAATGTGTAAAAACAATAACGAAAATGTGCCAAATGAAAGTACAAATCAAATTAGTTTTGTGTTAAATAATAGTAGTAATAATAGTAATAGCAGTAGTAGTTGTACCAAGTCTTCCATATCAATAGAAATGTGTAGAGCGAATTTACAATCTGTATCAACTGTAACAACATCATCAACAATAGCAACAGCAACAACTACAACCGGAACAACATCAACAACAAACAACACGTGCATATCATTGGTAGTTTCATCAAATAATAGTAAAAATGATGTGGAACATTTAAGATCAGTTAATTTTGATAGAAGAACGAATATTAGAACAGAACCAGTTACGTCGTCTTCCATTTTAGATAATTCATCATCAATTAAACAAAATTATTTAATGAAAACTGAGGACATATCGTCCGATAATATCCAAAATAAAAATCATCAAATACTAAATGAAGATGTTACTGATTTTAAAAATGGTAATAATGGTAAAAATGAATTTACTATACAACAACCCCAACAACAACAACAACAACAGCCACAAGTAGAAAAAAATAGTAATAATAATAATAGTAGTAGTAGTAGTAGTAGTGGTGGCGGTAAATATGTATGTCCTTATTGTAATTTACTTTGTTCAAAACCTAGTGTTTTACAAAAACATATAAGGGCACATACAAATGAACGACCATATCCATGTAATTCGTGTGGTTTTAGTTTTAAAACTCGATCAAATTTATATAAACATTGTCGTTCACGTACACATGCTAATAGAGTTATGGGTAATAAAGCACAAGAAATTAATAACGATATAGATTCAACGACGATTGGTGAACAACAACAACAACCACTACAACAAAAAATTGTAACAACATTACCTACAACTATAAACAATGATAATTTTACAGTTACTAATAATAATAATAATAATAATAATATCGTAACAACAGGGATGATGACAGCAACAACAACAACAACAACAGCTACTGTAATTGAAAAGAATCCTCAAGAAATTAAAACGAAACCGTATAAACCACGTTTCCATACTGCAAAACAATTTTTTAATTCATTATCAAGCAAGGAAAACATCCAAGAAAATGATGCTGATCATCTTACAACAAATATCAATACTAATAATAATAATAATACTAGTAAACATACAAATTCTGATTTATTGTCACATCATATAAATGAAATTATCAGTAAAAATAATTCAATTGTGAATTCTAGTGACACTTTTCTATTGAAAAGAAAGTCAACTGATTTTCTGATCGATAATAATATTGACTATACTAGTAATAGTGGTAATAATAGTAATAATAATAATAGTATGCAAATTAGACAACAACGAACAACTGATTTATTGTATTCTACAACATTTAATAGTAATAACAACAGTAGTAATAGTAATAATTTAATAGATGAACCGTTAAATTTAACAAAAAGTCGTAAACGCAGTATGAGTGAAGTTGTTGAACCGACAGCACAAAAGAGTTTAATAAAAGAATTATTATTGAAAAATTTAAATTCAGATATGCAATGTCGTTATTGTAAAATGATATTTCAAACAGTAACTGAATTGGAATTGCACAAATTACGTAGTTGTAAAGGTTTTGTGAAACCATCAGAGAAATATAATCGTAGTAATAGTGTTAATGTTGCATCAATATTAACACAAAATAAAAATGCCTTCGATTATATACCATATAATATAAAAAATAACAATTATACAACAATACAATTCCCAATTAAATCACCAGGTCCATTTTTAGGTAAAACACGTTTAGTTGAGAGTGATAAAAATAAATCATTCTCATTTGATGATGGTTTAACATTTACAACAACATTGAATAACGAACAACAAAATCATCATCATCCACGCCAACAACAACAACAACATAATCATCGTCATTTATTATCACCATTAACATTACAATACTATAATAGTAATGGTAATAATGATATAAGTAATAATAAAGAGAAGAAAATACCTGTTAAATTGTTTGGTGGTGAAGTTAAAATAGCTGATGCAATTTCTGGTGAAACGAAAAGTTTTAAAATCGATCATCATAATAATGATGATACTGATAATTTTACGAATAATACGAATTTTGTCGATTTAAATAATTGTAAATTAAGCGAGAATCGTGTTGTTAAATCTAGTTTACAATCAGGTGGTACTGTTTTAACAAACAAAACAAATTATAATGCAAATCATTATAGTAATAAACAACATGACAAAACAACAGTAGTGACAGAACAAGATAATATTATTAAAATTTATGATAATACAAAACAAATACCATCAAATAATGGGAAATTTAATTTTGATAATAACAGACTATCAATAAATGAGAAAGATAATGAACTAACAGCAACAACAATAACGGCAACTAGTTCATCATATAAATACGAAAATATTGTTGATTTTAGTCAGAAATCTGTTAAATTATTAACACCAAATATTAGACAACCGAATTTGACAATACCTGGTATTCCAATTCCAAACAATAAATTTACATTTAGTAACTTTTCAACAGTATCGAATATAACAACACCATCAACATCAATAACAACAACAGCAATAACAAAAATCGATGAACCACAAAATTTAATGAAAACAGCAGTATATGAACAACAGAAGTTATACCAACCGAAGATTCTATCAACAACACCAACAATTTCAGCATCTTTACAAAATCTTTGTAGTCCAATGCAATTTTTAGTTAATGGTAAAGTTGTACCATATGTACCAGGTATACCTGGACCAATAGCAACAGAAGAACCATTAGATTTAGTTTACGGTAATAATATTATGAAATCACCATCAAAATTTGAAAATTTAGAAGTAAAGACTGATTTAATTGTTGGAAATAAGGGTAGTGCCGAAAAAAGATCACCATCATTAAAAAATACAACTGTCACACCAATTAATAATAAAATTAATGAAAATAAAATTGTAACAACAATATCGACAACAATAACAACAGCAACAATAACAACGGCAACAACATCAAGTGAGCAAAAAAAGTTTGCTCGTCCGAATAGTTTAGCATTAAAACCAACAACAGCATCATTGAAACAACATCATGGTTTAACACCGACAATGTTTAATCAAATATTAATAAGTCCAGATACACCGCGTGTAGCGAAAAAATATGTACAACAATATTTGAATGGTAATTATTTTAGTTATTTAGGTTTGAAATGTTCAACAAAATCTGTTTATTGTACATTAAATAAAACGCAACCATTTTATGTGCCACATTTTAAAAAATTAAGTATGTATAGTGAATGGCGACAACAAGACACAAAAACTGATAAATTATATGTGAGTGCATATGATTCAAGACAGAAATTACAACGTTACACAACAGCTGGGAGAACAATTGCCGATTTAATTGTTCATTCAAGTTACAAGGTAATTAATTTTATTTTTAATAATCTGCTTAATATCGATTTGATTGATGGATAACAATCATTTTTATTTATAGTTTATCGTTTCGGAGTCGTCGAATAAAAACGAGAAAACCGACGAACAACAGAAAACAACAATACTTGGCGGTTATGAATGTGATGAAGATTACACTTACATCAGAGGCAGAGGTAGAAATAATAGTTTTCTACAGTTTTTCTATAATTTTATCAATAAACTCGTCTTTTCTATTGAATAGGTAGAGGACGTTATGTTTGTGATCAGTGTGGGATACGTTGCAAGAAACCATCAATGTTAAAGAAACATATAAAGACCCATTCAAATGATCGGCCATATACCTGTAATCATTGCAATTTCAGTTTTAAAACAAAAGGAAATTTAACGAAACACATGAAAAGTAAAGCCCATACAAAGAATTATGCAGCAACCGGTTCAAGTTCCTCACCATTATCATCATCTTCATCCTCCTCCTCTTCCTCATCATCATCATCATCGTCATCAGCACAACAAAGTAGTATACATAGTTCAGAATCTGAGAAATCTGATACTGAAGATAGTGGCATGGATAGTAGTGGTGATTATTAAATATTTAATGAAATTTATAAATTGTAAATGTTTGATTTTTTAAAATTTTAGATGAGTCAACACGGCGCGAAGAACATGAAGCCGCTTACGGTCTATTATCATTATCACAGAAGACTTCAATAAATTGTGATGAACCATTATTAAGAAAAGATGAAACAAATAGTCCACAATTAACTGAAACAATATTGCCAACATCATCAACAATTACAACAACAACAACAACAGCAACATCAACGAGTAATATAATGGATACAGAAGAAATTGCTTATATATCAAAGACAAGTTATGCTAAAAATAAGATTTTAGATGAAAAGATACAATTTAATAAAATTATTAGTCCTGTTAAAACAACAAATATAGAGAATAATGATAATAGTGATAATGGTGAAGTTGTTACGAAAGAAAATGAAAATGTTCGAAAATTTCTTGGTAAAACAACAATCAATCGACCACTTACTTATCCATATACATCAGTATTATCAACACAACAAGAATTAACAAAGAGTACAGAAAATTTAAATGATAATGATAGTGAAAATACAGTGAAATCAATTAAACAATTCCATGTTATACAAAAATATAGTGGATTATCAATAAAAAATGATAAATCAATTGCAACAACAACTAATAATTTCCAACAACAATTAAATCATCAGTACAATAATAACAACAATAAAACATTAATAAAAGAACGTATACAATCATTACCGATAACAATGGCAACAACAACAACTTCGAGTACAATCATCCAAAGTCCACTAAAAGTTGTACAAAGTATTCCAACACAACAACAACAACAACAAAAGCCAATTTTAAAAATTAACGATACAACAATCGATGGAAATCAAACAGTGTTAGATGTAAGGAAACGTAAATTACATTTAAATGATAAGAATTATCAAGCAAAGGTACCGAAAACTGATGAAGTTATGGATTTATCGATGACAAATGATCGAGTGGTGAATATGATCACGCCACCTTTAAGAGGTATTCAACAACAACAAGACTATTCTACATCACCGTCAGCACGTCCAAGTGTAGACCAAATTAATAATGATATAACCAATTATAATTCGACTCATTATCAACATCATTTAAAAACTGGAAAGCCATATAGTTTGAATGGTGATGAAATTAGTAGAAAAAAAGAAATTAATTATTATAACGATTATAATAAATACAAAAATAATGGTAATGTTGTTGTATTAACACCAATACAAAATGACAATGTTAATTATATTGTCGAAACACAATCGCAATTAACAAATCAAAATAATAACAATAATAATATAATTATAAATGAAATAACAAATCAAAAACCAATTTATAAACAAATAGAATATGATAATAGTGCAATGGAAACATTAGCTGATGTTGCAACTAAACAAGTGAAATTAGAAAAGAATACATTAGCAAAAAGTGTAGCATCTGAATATTTAAAGATTGCAACGAAAAATGATTATTGTAATAATAACAATAATAATAACAATTTAAATAATAATGCCAATCGTGAAATAATAACTGCTAATGTTGGTAATAATAACAATAATAATAATAAAAATAGTGATAATATTGTTGGTGGGATTTGTAATAAAGATGTTAATGAATTGATTGTTAAATCGGAAGGTAGTAAAAGTTGTAGTATCTGTTCGAAGAGTTTCAGTAAGCCTTCACAACTACGGTAAGTGTTTTTGTTTTTGTAGTTTGATAGTTTCGTAGGAATCATTTTGTATAATTTATTCTAAAAATGCTCGATTCTTGTACATTTTCTATTTTTGCTTATCACTGTTATGAATAATGTTAAATCATAATCTTTAAATATTTATCACCCATTTTTTTTTAATGCAAAAATATGGAAAATAATGTAAACAATGTTGACCCCTAGATTTGTTGATATTCCTATCAAAAATTTAATAATTTACGTAATTTATAAATCGTTTTAAGTTTTTTATAGATTTTTGTTTAAATTTATTTGTTATTTTCGTTCTAGTTTGCATATGAATATTCATTATTTGGAACGTCCATTTCGATGTCATTCATGTTCTGTGAGCTTTCGAACAAAAGGCCATTTACAGAAACATGAACGTAGTGCCAGTCATCATAATAAAGTATTTCATTATTGTTGCTTATTAAATTTTATATTAAATTTTTTTTATTATTTATAGTTATCATCATCACCAGCTTTATCATCATCAGAACCGCGTCCATTTAAATGTATTGATTGTCATATAGCGTTTCGAATACATGGTCATTTAGCTAAGCATTTACGTTCAAAGATGCACATAATGAAATTAGAATGTCTTGCAAAAATACCGTTCGGACTATATGCTGAATTGGAGCGATCTAATAGTTTATTAACTGAAATTAATACAGCCGATGGGGACCAATGTTTAGAGAGCTTGAAGGTTTGTATTTGTATCTTTTTTAATTAATAATAAATTAATAATAATTTAATTGATAGACTTTAGCAAAGAAAGTTTTTATCAACGATCCAAATAAACTGAATCAACTAAATCCAGTTGACAATTTAGATACTGATGATAATAGTTAGCTGAATAGTTTAAAATAGACAATTATATACAGATATGCAAGACTGATCCTGAATTGTTAAAGAAAAAAAGCCTATATAGTTTTTTTATAATTTATATTAGCCAAGATATAACGATAGAACAGAAGCATATAAAACGAAATCTACTACTTAACGTTATAGTTTGTTAATGAATGGAAGAAAAATCATGTCTCATGTGTCAAATATGTTATGTGATATTAATAAGTAGTTGTAATAATTGTAATTATTATGTTTTCAATATGTAAATAATCGTATTTTTTAAAATTAGCGAATCTATTAAGTTTTAAATTTTATCATGTTATTAATCAATGTCAGCATTTTTTTTTGTTCGTTTAATCTTAATCTACAAAACTAAATAAGCGAGACAAATCATGAATGAATATTTTTGTCGTTCATATCTTCCTTTAATTTAATTTAATCTTATATGAGATTTTCTTTTAATAATCGAAAACTAGTTGATATTATTACCTGTTTTTTAGGTATTTTATATATACCATATTTACTAATTAATAATTAATTAATTGTAAATTTTGTTTTACTATTAAGACACTAACAGATATTGTAGAAGTTTTAACGTTTCTAAACTAAATAGAAGTTTAGTATTGCTGCTGATTGTTTACTACTTTTTTTTGATATTGTTATTGTTATTTTAAATAAAGTTCCTTGTAGTATGTCAGCAGCGTTTTCTTTATTTTGGAATAATTTGTTTTATAAAAATTTTAGAGTTATATATAAAATTGTGGAAACGCAAGATAATGGTACGGTTCGATTTCCTGTTTTCTGTTTTGTTATGAAACCAAAACAATTTCTACACAACTTTTTTTCTGTTTAAGTCTAAAACGGTCATGTAATATGCGGAATTATTAAGTATAGTTGCAGTTTATTGAAAAAAAAAACAACACGAAAGAGTGTGTAGGGTACAAATTCTGTAAATAAAACAAATTTGTTTTAAAAAAAATTGCATAAATTTAGTCTATAGTTACGATTTTTTTGTACATATTTTTGTTGGCTTTTTGTTTGTATGATTGAAGAGAGAGAGAGAATGAGAGTGAGATCTGTCATCCGATAATCAGGTAATAATAATAATTAATAATAAATATTAATGTTGTTTGTCTCTTATACATATTAATTAAATTAAATATTAATTTAGTAATTAAGTGAAACTTGTGGCGCTAATTTGTAGTAGAATTGTCGGTGAAATACATTTATGGATATGTATTAAAATTTTATTTGTGTAAAAATTGTTATGTTTCTATTGTTAATAAGACGAAAAAGATTGAAAATAAGGCAAAAAATAAACAGTACAAGATTATTGTTAAATATAATTTTTACAAACATCAATTGCGTTTTTATACCATTCCAGTTTAATTCTTCTGTTTTAAATTTTAGCGCCATTTATTAGATTGTTGGGATTAGTTTCATTAATAATAACCATAGACCGGATTTTGGTGCGCTGACGTCACAGTCCGAACTATCAAACAGTCGAGCGATGCCGGTATAGGCGACAGTGAAAGTAAATTCACTGCTCGACTGTTTGATGTTTTGTTAAAAAACCGACAACGCATGACCAACTTCCAACGTTGGCGCCAACCGCAACGCCACTCCCATTTACTTATGTTGCAGTTCCAAATTGCGGATGGCTAGACTAACGTTGGTGCTACGTCCTTTCAATGACACTGAACTAAGTTCAGTGTCATTGCGCTCTTTGAAGTTTTTTTTAAGCCGACAACATATGTGTGGAGCTAGGCTAAAAATCACAATTAAAGTTAAAATATTATTAGTTAAAAACCGTTTAGACTACAAAGTTGTCGGATTTTGTTTATGATTAATAGAAGCAGGCTCGTATTCTGTAACTGTTTAGAAACAAATTCTATCCACAATGACCATCATCTATACAATATTTTGTAAAATAGATAAGTCTAACACAAATGACTACTTTAGTGTCTTGTTAATCGACTAAAATCAACTTTTATCCACCCGCTCGGCATAAATGTTATAATGTTA
>JAZBGW010000170.1:0-29781 GCA_037464815.1 Mylabris variabilis
TATCGACAATTGGCACCTCCGGATAAGGAGGTTCGAATCTTGTACGTAAAGGATCCAAAATCTGTAAAAACAATCATTTTCAATAGAATAACAAATCTAAATTTTACAACATATACTTTAATGTGTAATCGATTTTCATTCTCGTACTTAACAATCATTTTGATTATTTCCACATCATCAGGATACGCTGTTGTATAATTACGTTTAAGATAAGCAACTAAACCGAATGCAGTTTCTGTTATGTTTAAATAATTATACGTTGGATAATTTTTTGGATAGAAACAGTATGGTGTATTTAATGATAGATTATTATTAGGTTTAGTTTTTGCTGGTATCCAACAACAGCCACGCATCTCGCAATCATTTGGTGTGGGATTACCATCCGGGAAACAATCGAAACGTTCGCCTTCTTTTAATATTTTACACTGATTATAATCTGGTTTTGGTGGTAATGGTAGATATATAGGCTCTTTTATTTGAGTCCTATTAACCGTAGTTTCTTTAATTTTCGTATTTGGTAAAAGATGAGTCTAAAAGCGATCGATTATTAATAAGTGTATTGTTTCAATAGATGCATAATACTTGTTCTCTTATATCCGTATCAGAATAATAGTGATTGTGTCGTTCTTGAACGTATAATACGCCAAAACAATGCAATAGATACACTAATGGAAGGATTAGAAGCACAGCCAACAAAACTATTACTAGCAGTACAGCCAGTAGACTAGGACGGGCGCAATTTGTTGTTCTTTGGTTATTTGGAGAGAATTTCACGTGTTCACCCTGAAATTTGGAACTTTTCAACTTGTAAATAATCTTAAACGAATATACGTACATTTGTAGCATTTTTGATGGGCGATGATGATAGATTCAAATCATTATTCAATGAAGATTCTTTAGTACCGAAATTCATAGTATGTTGTGGACTTTCATTATAGAACGCTTCAAATGATACAGATTCAGTTTGTGCAAGATTTCGGTTTGTTCGCATTTGAAATGCGTGCAGAAGATTTCGGATTTTTGTCATTTTATTCGGCACTACCACAATTATTACAAATGTTCACAATATTTCAATATAAAAAACAAATTTGAGTATTATATCTCATAATTCAGTTTTATTCTTATTGATAAGTAAATACGTACTTTGTTATTAAACAAATGTCTGTCAATGACAAATAATATTCAACCGTACCAATAAAATTTAACGAATTTTGCAGCCTTGCAACCGTTACCGTAACACTTGTAGTTTACGTACAAAACGCGCGTTATTTAAATAGAAAATCAATATTTTATCATTCTACAAATACCGGGTGAGTCACCTTAAATAAAAACTTCCTACGGCAACTCCCATTATTTGGCGAGCGAACCAAAAAACATTTCAAGGATTTATAGGAGCTAGAGAACATTTTAGCAAAATTATAATCTCGTGGCTCATTTGGAAGTTGGTCAAAAAGACGCTCGTTTCTGACGATGTTGCGATTTTCAAAAACAAACTAAACACGCAGAACAATTTAGAATGATTCGAGGATCCTCCCAACATTAATTTTTTTCATTTTTCTCCATTTTATTCTGGAATAGGTGGGAATGGTTTGCATTTTTTCTAGAATGCAATGGAGAAAAACGAAGAAAAAAAATCAATGTTGGGAGGGTTTTAGTCATTCTTACAATTAGTTGTTTTACGTGCTTAGCTCGTTTTTGAAAATCGCAACCTTGTTCAAAACGCGCGTTTTTTGACCAACTTCCAAATGAGCTACGAGATTCTAATATTGCTAAAATGTTCTCTAGGGACCCTCCTATAAATCCTTGAAATATTTTTCGATTCGCTCGCCAAATAATGGGAGTTGCCATAAGAACTTTTCGTTTTAGGTGACTCACCCGGTATAGACGCCAATTTTTATTAACGAACAATCTGTGTAATATTTTTTATATTCTAATATTTGCTCCATAAATGTAGAGCAAAGTGTGACTTGCTTTGAAGAAACTACTTCTTGCTTGAACACTGAAATTTTTTTTATATTATTAATTACAGTTTAATTTGTTGTAATTTAGATAAAGAATGTTATTGAATAGCAGCGTGAATGAGTCATTAAAGTATGATATTGTAAAATGCATCCTGTTTTGAGCAATTTGAAATCAAGGATTATTGTAATAATGTTTCATAAACAATCGTATTTGTGTAACTAAAAACTACTCAAAAACGCAGTTATACTAAATATGGATTTTAACAGGAAATTTCAAGGAATCAAGAACTCTAAAAACGAAGGATTTGTTCATCAGTCTCCAAAATTCAACTTATAAAATTTATTAAATTCCACATATTTAAATTTAAAATTAAAATAAAAACAAAATAAATTTCAATTATTCACCCTTCTTTCGCAATAGCTGTAATTTCTAGAAAATAAAAAACCGTTAAGACTATATAAAATAATAATATAAAATATACTTTTAGCGATTTCTTTCAAACTCTGAACAGCCGGTAAATTTGGTAATTCCTCAATGAAATCTTTCCCTTCATCACAGTATCGTGCAATTAATGGATCTAATGGTATACTACCTAAAAATGGAACATTTAACTCATCACACATTCGTTTAGCACCACCAGTTGTAGCTGGGAATATTTCACTCATTCTCTATATATTTATACGAGATAAAAACAATAATTAATTACTTTTGAAATAAATTTAAAAACGATATAAACAACCTTGCAACATGGACAAACAAATATCGACATATTTTCAACAACACCCAAAATATTTATATTAACTTTGCGACAGAAATCGATCTCTTTTCGTACATCTAATAAAGCAACCTCTTGTGGTGTTGTCACAATTATAGCACCAGTTAAACCAGCTTCAGCTAGATACGTTGATGCTGATAGATGTTCATCGGAAGTACCTAACGATAATAAATAAATTTGACGAAGAAATCGTAAAAATTACAAGGTATACCTGGAGGTGTATCGATTAATAGATAATCAAGATTGCCCCAATCCACCTCACTTAAAAATTGTCGAATCATTCCGTTCTTTTTCGGTCCACGCCATATTACCGCATCATCCGGCGATGATAACAGAAATCCAATGGACATTACCGATAAATTATCATCGACATACTGTAATAATTTAAGTGAAAAACAAAGTTTTTTACATTATTACTGCTATTAAAGCATACAACTGGTGACCATCCTGAACCGGATTGATGGACTTGTTCGTTAAGAACACCTAAAACTCTGGGCTGTGAGGGTCCACAAATATCAATATCCAAAACTGCAACCTACAAATAAAAATTGCAGATACATATTTATATTATTCAAATATAGACGATTATTTTGTATGTAAATAAAACTTGTTATCATTGTTTTGCTTTCAATAAACATGAACTTTGGATGGTATTCTCGTAAATATTTCGAAATTATTGAATTATTCAAGACATGATGATAAAAATATAACAATCGGAATGGCGGTAATCAAAGTTCAAGACAATCGAATTATCAGCACGTTCACGTAAACAATATAATTAGACATAATTTTTTATCGGATAAATCTAAGTAAATTACTATTCCTAGACAATTTGATTTCTAATTATTAATTATTGATTCTAACAATTAAAACAAATAACTCCAATTTCAAGGTCAACGTTCTATAACAAGCAGATATTTCATCGATAAGAAATTGTAAAAATAGAAATGAGTTGATTTTATTGTTCCCACAACAGGTCTTTTGATATTAATGGGACAACCTGTATAAAATCAATCAGAATTTTTAGGGCGTGGAGCAAAGTACAAGGTGGTACAATGTACCGATTCTGTCCAACTTACAGGCAATATAATCCGAAATATTATCAATGTGTAAAACCTATCTGAAATAGAAGATGTCTTCGATGGTATTTGGTTTGCCAGAAAGTCGAAGAAGCCGATATAATCGAGTAAGTTGTCCAAGAGAAAATAATAAAGAATCAGTAATATTTACGTACATTTTTATCACGGTCTTGTGCAGCTAAAGCTCGACTAAGTAAAGCTGTTACTGTGCTTTTACCAACACCACCTTTCCCAGATAGAATCAAAATTTTATGATCGACTTGTTGTAGACGTTCTTTGACTAGTTGAATACCAGGATCTGCTCCTTTAGTAGCACCTGATGCACAGATTTGTTGATTAGGACATCCAGCACAGGCTGATGCTTTCCCAGCAGCCTCACTCTCGGTTCCCGGACAATCTAAACAAATATTTTTCTCAATTTAATATAATTATGTATTTAGATGGATAATTACGTTCAGGTGGATTTTGTACAATACTAGCCATCATCAATTAGTTTGAATGTTAATTAAGAACTAATCACGAAATGATTCGATTTTAAATCAAGAAAACATTGACATTTCTTTTTATAGGTTAATAACAATGTAACCAACCGAATTTATGCAAAAGTCCCTAAAGATTTTAGTTTGGCGACACTGTTAACCGGTCAAACGCTCCAAACTCAATTTATTTAATTCCAGAGCAAAAAATATACTTTGTCTTCTATCGAGCAATATCAAATTACTTAAATTATAATATAAATAATATTGTTGAGAAACTTTTCAAATTTCAAAAATAACCAATCACATAAAATTTGAAAACATCCGGCAACATTGTAGACATGTCAATTATTTGAGCGAAATTCGATTGACCGCAGACTTTTTGAAATTTAAAAATTTAATGTTCTGACAAAATAAAAAAAATCGATATAATAAAATGTCTTCAAACGCCGGCACTATTCTATATTCGGTAACACTATTTATTTCTGTATCATTCTTAAAAAACGATGTTTAATATAAATTTTCAGCAATTACAACCATGGAGCACCGTAGTAGCGGATCCATGTATGGAACAAGTCGCTTCTACACCGGCTCGTATTGGTGACCAGTATCAAACCCCAAAACGTCACCCATGGAGGCCCACTTTAGGCTACGAAACCGTTCAATTTACACCTCTGTAGGGCTATGTTAAAATACTCAAAAAAATTGGTAAAATTACTTTATTTTTAGGCCAAGTCAGAGTGTTACAAATGCCATGATGGATCCTTGTTACACACCTCAAGGAATGGCAACAGAACCGTTGAAATTTCCGAATTTAGTAACAGGTTTTGAACGAAATCCAGCCCATGCCGCACGTGCAGCTTTATACACCAGACATACACCGTGCGAATGGACCGATGCGAATTTACGCAACTATAACGAATCGGATACTAATAAGAATTATTCGGAACGATTACGCTGTGATGTAGTGCGAGTTATGCGGTAATTCTTTTATATAGGAAATGAAAAGAAATACCTTGAGAATGTACAATTTTAGGGAAACTGACGAGAGGTGTTCACAAGGCCAGAGGGAAGCTGGCCGGCGATTAGGCGAACGCATCACCGAATTAACATTTTGGCGGAATGAAGCCCGAACCGAACTGGAAAGATTATTGAATGCCAACGAATTATTGCACGAAGGTAGGCGACAAGTGGAAAAGGCTATCGCCGATATTGAGGGGCCTCTACATATAGCACAAGAGTGTCTATATCAACGTGAAAGTCGACAAGGTATCGATTTAGTACATGACCAACCAGAAGTTTTCCTATTGAAAGAAATCGAAATGTACCGGAATAGTCAAGAGAGATTGAGAATGTTTGTTGGTAAAATTAGAGATCAATTAAGAAATAGTCGTGCCGTTCAACATGAACTCGAAACAGATGTAAAGAGTAAAGAATCGGCTCTAGGTATTGATCATATGTGTCATCAATTGAACAATTTCTCGAAAGGCATCAATTATTATGGTGGTATTGAAAAATATGATCCAACGTAAATGTAAATTAAAATAATTAACAATAAGTTATTAAAATTGTTAAATTTTAGAATAACAGATCCTAAAACTTGGGCTGAAAATACTAATCGAATAGTTCAACGTTCGCAGAGTGAACGTATTAAAACACAACAGATGAAATCCGATATTGATACAACAATAAATTCGTTGGCAGTAGAAATTTGGGATGCTTGGAGTAACACTAATAATGCTTTTGCTAAACGCGCATCAGAATTGTTGGAAGTTAAGAGTAAATTACAGATGCATCTACATAAAGTAATCATTTAAATAATTGCTTGAAAATATAATCATTACAAAAATTTAATTGTAGATACAACAAGAAATATTCGAAATTGAGAAACATATTGAATTGTTAAAGAAGGCTATTAACGATAAGAGTGCACCAATGAAAGTCGCTCATACACGATTAGAAGCCAGGACCCATAGGAAGGATGTGGAATTGTGCAAAGATCCAGCACAGCAAAGGTAAACGAATTTCAATCGAAATCTTCTAAATTGGAACCGACCTATAGTTGTTCTCAAACCAATTACTAATAGTTCAAAGACACTTATAGATAATTTTAATAAAGCTTAAACATTGAGACGTGATGAGAAAGTAAGGGGAAGGTTTATATCAATTTTTCAACAAAACTTCGATGTATCACGGATATGTCTGCAAACGAATCAATCTACGACTTACGTTCTCGCCACACTTATTTTGATGAAAAAAGGTTTTAATCGCTTGCTACATTGTAAATTATTACTCAGATTGAGACCTTTGTTCGTTTATAAATTATAATTAAGCGGTTCCAATTTGTTAGCCTAAAATTTTCCATATTAATTTGATCAATTCTAGATTGATTCAAGAGGTTGAGGATATTAAAGACAGCATTGAAAGTTTACATAAGAAATTACAAGAAACCGAAGCCCAACACCAACAACTACTCAAAACTAGGGCAGCTTTGGAGACTGATTTACATGGGAAAGTCACTGCTTTATTCATCGATCGTGAGAAATGTATGGGAATGAGACGATCATTCCCAATCACAGCCACTATTAAATATTAATTTTCGTATGCATATACACTCATAGTAGTCGATAAATTCTTGTAAATTACAATGTACTATTATTTATTGGAAACAAACGATGGTACTGGTAATTTAAGTCCTTCCTTAGCTTCAAAAAATGTATAAGACAGCGTAATTTCGTTTACATACTCCATAAAAGGATCCTCGGCGAATTCCGGATCAATATAAAAAAATACCGGCATATCAACCTAAAAAAAACATAAAATCCTTATCAACTGTCGTGTTTAATTATTTTTAAACCAAACAGACTTGCTCATGCGGATTCAATTGTTGTTCTTCAAAACAAAAACATTGTATTTTATTGAAATATTGACCTGCCTCGAAAGGTACAACATTATAGGTACTGATACCAACGACCGGTTTATCCGTTGGATTCTTGGCTGTATAAAAGGCTAAAGCTGTCTCGCCTGGATACACAATGATTTCTGTTTGTTGTGGTTGAAAATTCCATCGCATACTTGCCGCTGTGTCGGCATTAAATTTAATTTTAATCTGGCGATTCTTTAAGGGTGTCATCGTTTCAATTTTACTATCATCATGTCCTTTTGTTGTACCACCATAACTGTAGGCTTGACAAAATAGACGATACAATGGTACGGCGGCATAACTTAAACCAGCTGTTAAAACACCAGCTGCCGTTACATAATATAAAGTTGAACGAATTCGTTTAGTACGATCATTTTGGGAGCTTTGTTTAAAAAACCTTGTATTAGTTAAATGAAGATCACATTTTTGATTAAATATAGTTCGTAATTTTATCACCGTAGGCAATACTTTACTTATTCTATTAACAATCATTTTAAATATTTATTTAATTAAAATAAAACTAAATACATGTTTACTTAAATATAACCTTACTTTTCTGACAGGACCAACAAGTCCAATATATGTTGCTCTCATAACCAATACATACCATAGTATGTTATAATTACGTGCACACTTGTAATTGACACTATCTGCCACATCAACGTTGCTGATAATTCAATGTTTTTTTTTAAACTTATACCTTACAATAAAAAATTGTTAAGAAATACGCTTTAAATATATAATGTTTTTTAATTTAAGTATTACTCTAACTTTAAATTAAAATGCAAAAGCTTACATAATTTATTATTTCTAAATTGATTACAATGTGGCAATGTTGATTGGTTGCACATTACAGTTGAGACCTTAGACACATCCTAGAATATTGTACGGTTACCTGTGTATTGTATTATGAACTTTAACTGTATGGAGTTAACCTTAAATTGAGTTCAATTTTCGAAAGTCGCACACCTAATTGTAAGTTTATTTTTTTAATTTATACGAAATCTTCGTAAAGAATTAGCCCTCATTTTCTTTTATTTGAAGTAACATGTCGGTTCTACCACTAAGGTTGTATAACTCGAAATGCGCCCTAAGACCAACGATTAGATTGTTCTCAAGTCAATTTAAAGACCATAAATTAGCACTAACAGACGATGGAAGTACGTACGTTGCTTGGCATCCGAAACCTGATTTCCCCTACGAGTGTACGAAAGCTCTACCTGAAGAATTACCTGAACAGGATACATCTGTATTGAAAACAAAGATGACGCCAAAGTTACAAGAGATTTTTAATAAGAAACCTCAAGATTTAGTTATACAAGAATTGATGAATATTACTCACACAACAAAACATCGTTGGTACTTAAGGGCGCGTGATAAGAAAGCAAAGAAGACACCAATGGATCGTGAATATTTATAACTCTGCTATTGTAGTATTTGAATAAAATTAACAAAATAACACATTTAATCTGATTTATTAAATATTACAAATTATTGTTATAAAAAGATGTCTAATAAAACTAATTTGTTAAAGCAATTAAAGCATTGACAACATTGCCATGATATTCACGTAATGTTCGTTCAGCAATTGTTCGTGATATTTCCATTTCGCGTACAATTAAATCAACATCCTCTTTCTTAATTGATACTTTTAATAATTCTTTTTCACGTGCTTGTTTCTCTAAAACTTCTTTATTGCGTCGATCACCAATTGCGGAAATTGCACCAGCAACATTCTGTGTAGAGATCTCCTTCTCTTCAGCATAATCGGTGACTTTTTCTAAATCAGCAGCACCGCTGTCGTATTTTGCTGTTTTCTTTTGGGATTTTTCTTCACTATTTCCATTTACTGATTCGTCATCAGCCATTTTTCTGCTGCGACAAGAAAAACTATTTTCTTAATCGTGATCGAAAAAACTTTGGGAAAAGCTAGGTTAACTGTCAATTTGACAGTGTCAAATGACAAATTGAACGAAAAGTAACAAGGACTAAGGACTGCGTTCACAAATCACACCCAACGAGGCGGCGAGACTTACGAGACTTACCGACTTTTAATTACTAATTTGTCTACTTTAAATTTTTCAAACTAACTAAAAATTAAATAATGTAATTGTAACAATAGCATTGTTACGATTAGTGATGTTAATTTACAGTATTTTATTTTTTGTACGTTACATGTGTATTATACCGTAATATACGGTATTTAATGCTATATTTTATTTAAAAATTAGCGGAAGCAAATACTATATACACTATAAACATTGATAATTACATTGGGTTATTACTGTTATTAGGGTTATATTATACGTTTATTGTTAGTTGTTGATATTTAAATCTAAAATTAAGAAAAAAAAACAAATTCCTAATTTTTGTTTGGATTTTATTTTTGTGTAGCTATCAAAGACGTAGAAATTGTATCACACATAAGCTTATTTTTTTAAATACTGCATTTAACTCGACAGGGGCGCCTCTAGAATTCTGATGGACCGTGTGTAAGAGGCGTTGTAGCCAGCCACCCTTTCAAACCGAAAAAGAAACTACATTTTTTGACGATATTATTATGAACAATAATAAGTGCCTTAAGACTGAATAGTGGCAAATATGGTCAATTTTCACCGTTTGAAAGATTTCGTCCACAAGTATTTTTTGCACAGGACGCCTCTGGAATCTGGTATTAAACTTTTAATACATACGATATTCAATGTATTTTACAATTGTATTAAAAAACTCACATCACTAATCACCGCATGCGATAAATTTTTGTTACCGCCAATAATTTATAATGTAAATGCAATAATAATAGGTTTAAATTTATGAACGCGGTTTTTACTGAAATTGTCACTAATGTACTTGAAGCTACATTTAGTCGTGAACAAAATGGCTGCTGTTTAACTTTTAATAATTTTTACCAAAATAAACAATTTTTCATAAATTTGCAACCATTTATCATTTGTGGTCAATTTGTTTCCGTTGATAGAAATTCGAGTGTTATTTTGCGTGAATAAGTTTCATATTTGTATTGGTTTTTGTGTATAATAAGTGCCTCAAAGTAAACGCCCAGTTTTTGGTCATTTCCTCATTAATTTCTTAATTAATTAATTAATCTCTACCAACACAATGGAGGATATTTTTCAATGGTGTAGAGATGGGAATGCTTTACAAGTGCGTGTATGGTTGGACGATACAGAACATGACATGAATCAAGGGTAATATTGTTGATTTTAGTTGAAATTTTGAGGTTAACTAGCACAGTTTACCATATATGGTTCTTGACCAAGTTATTATGAAATACCTTGAGTTTAATTGTGTAGGTCGTGATTGTGTAATAGAACCAATAATTTACCAACATTTTTATATTGCTACTTTTGGTATACCCAAGTTTTATTAATTGATTGACTGATATTTTTTTGTTGGAAAAAGGGATGATCATGGGTTCAGTCCATTACATTGGGCTGCTAAACGAGGCCATGCGAAAATCGTGGAAATGTTACTTCTACGCGGCGCCCGAGTCAATGCTACGAATCGTGGTGATGATACTCCACTCCATTTAGCAGCAGCTCATGGTCATCGTGATATTGTATTAATGGTAGATTTATCAAATTTTAAATCCATTTTTTAAAAAAAAACAATAATTGTATTATAATTAATTCTAGTTGTTACGCCAACGTGCTGATTTAAATTTTACAAACGAACACGGTAATACTCCACTACATTATGCTTGTTTTTGGGGCTATAATGATATAGCCGAAGATCTTGTCCATCATGGTGCTAAAGTTGCTATTGCAAATAAATACGGTGATACACCGTTAGATAAAGCAAAAGGTACATTAGCAAAAACCCTCCATACGATTGCTGTTGAAACTGGACAAGATTTAAAAAAGATCACATTCAAAGATCAAAGTTGGTTGGGTTTAAAAACACGATCACGTGATGCCACATTATCACGTTATAAAGGTATCAATATCAAAGAATTAATATTACGTGAACAGATCGCTCAAACACCAAGTGGTACAACATATCGTGGTATTTGGCAAAAGAATGAAATTGTTGCTAAAGTCTTAGCAATACGTAATGTAACATCACGAATATCACGTGATTTCAATGAAGAATTTCCAAAATTACGAATCTTCAGTCATCCAAATATATTACCAGTAATTGGTTGTTGTAATAATCCACCGAATCTCATTGTAATCAGTCAATATATGCCATTAGGTTCACTTTATAATGTTCTACATGAAAGTAGTGGTGTTGTTGTTGATTATCCACAAGCATTACGTTTTGCTACTGATATAGCAAGAGGAATGGCATTTCTACATAGTCTCGAACGTATCATACCTGAATATCGTTTAAATAGTCGTCATGTTATTATTGAAGAGGATCTAACAGCTCGAATTAATATGGCCGATGCGAAATTCTCATTTCAAGAGAAAGGACGTATCTATTATCCAGCTTGGATGTCACCAGAAGCATTACAAAAGAGCGTTAATGAACGTAATTATGAAGCATCAGATATGTGGAGTTTTGCAATATTGCTATGGGAATTGGCGACACGTGAAGTACCATTTGCTGATTTAAGCCCAATGGAGGCTGGTATGAGGATTGCCTTAGAAGGTTTAAGGATTACAATCAAACCGGGTATATCGCAACATTTATCAAAATTGATCAAGATTTGTATGAATGAAGATCCGGGAAAGAGGCCGAAATTCGATATGATTGTCCCAATTTTAGATAAAATGAAACGTTGATTGTGTGTTGTTTTTTAACTCATCTTAATATACAGGCCTGTTTTTTTGGAAGTGGTCAATTCTTACGAAACTCCTATTAGTTAACGAGCGGTTTGAAAACTATCTCGGGGATTTATAGAAGAGTGTCTAGAGATCATTTTAGTAAAATTAGAACCTCGTAGCTCGTTTGGAAGGTGGTCAAAAAGCTTGTTTCTAACGATGTTGCGACTTAAGCAAATTAAACACGCAAAATGTCTTAGAATGACTCGAGGATCCTCCCAACATTGTTTTTTTCGTTTCTCTCCATTTTATTCTGAAACAAGTGGAAATGTTTTGCATTTTTTCTAGAATACAATGGAGAAAAACGAAAAAAATCACTGTTGGGGGAGGGCGTACGAGTCATTTTTAATCGTTTTACGTGCTTTGCTAGTTTTTAAAAATTGTGACATTGACCAAAACGATCGTTTTTGACAAACTTATAAATAAGCTACGATGTTCTAATTTTGCTAAAATGGTCTCCAGTTCCCACCCTACAAATCCTTGAAATATATTTTAAATCGCTTGCCAACTAGTAGGAGTTTCTTAAGGCTTAACCGCATTAAAAAAAAACAGTCTGTATACAGCTTTAATACAGAATTGTTAATATTTAGGGAAGGAGGAAAGATTAAAATCAAAACTAAGTGTGCCTTGATACTGCCTTGTAATAAGCTAACTTAAACATAGACGTCTTGTAAATTAATTTAATTTTTCTTTAAAATAGTGTTTTATTAATTAATCTATTTTTTTATGTATTTAATAATTTTAACAACGTACAATTAGGTGCTACTTAAAGATTCATATTTTAATAAATTATCTAATACAGGTAAGAGCTTTTTCAATTTCTACTCTGTAGATCCTTTAATTTACAATAATCATTTCCGTACTCTCGTTTTTTTTATTGCACTTTTCATTGAACATCAGATATTTTCTACGTGAACGCGATGACATTTGAAAATTAACTAGTTGAATAATTATCCATAACGGTAAGTTCATAAGGGCTTTATGCAATAAATTTCCAAGCAAATATTACACGATCCGTATCTAGATTAGTAGTGTGTAAAGGGTAAATTATTTGGAAAACGTGTTACGACAAATTGGAAAAAGTCCTCATGGAATTTCGCATGTGTTCCATCGTTTTTATTTTGATATCGATCAGGTCTATGTTGATTAAACCAGCAAACGAATCCTCTGTGTATACTTTGGAGTTTCTCGAAATGATCAGGTTAATCAAGGGTAGTCTTATTGCAAAAATACCAACCATCATTCGCTCAACCGGTTATCTATTCATCCCTTTGATGGTGCAGAAAAGAAACAGCAAATGAATTTGTGCAATACAATCCGCCCCTGTTAAAATTTAATTCTATCTATACACATATAAAAAAAAAACCGGCCCGATTATCAACAGCATGCGCAAAAATATCGTGTAAGCGACGACGCCGCCGCTGCCACCAATATTGTTGTTCAATGTCGTACAAGCGGGGGAAAAACGGATAACAATCGACAGCCCCTAAATTGCAGCCCTGCTGAACTGGTCTGCAGTGGTGGTGAACGTTCCAGTGCGGTACCATCGATGCCGTTCGTTTCAGGGTGAATAATAATGCGACGGCGTGGTCATTGTACAAACACCAGTTCTATCTATGGAACCGACAAGCTCCACACCGAGCTCGCCGGGTGGTGGTGGTGGTGGTGTTGTGGACTCGACATTTACCAGGTAATTATCAATTTTGATGTTTTATTTTTGAGAACAAAATGTGCCCCTAAATGTATCCTGAATTAAAAACAGCATGCTTCAAATATTGGAATACACGAATCCTGTTCGAGATTCGTTGGAACTCTCATACTACTGAAATATTAACCCAGTTCTAAAACAGGAAATGAATAAATCGATAATGTACTGTTGTCTGAAAACAAACAACTTTAAACAAAGATTTCCTCTCAAACTTTAATTACGGGATTGTTTCGCTCAGTAACTTTTCAATTATTTAAACAGTATTAAAACTTATACAAATAATTTCAAAATATTTTCATATTTTATAACAGAAATTACAAATTTGTAACTATAATAGTTTGAATTGATAAATTTTGATAATGTTAACAGTATATAATTACTGATATACCGATATTTACACAACCTTCACGTCAATCGTTCGATTTTCAAATCAAATATGTAATTATTGATGACTGAATCAAAAATCAACACAAATCTATTGGTACAAATGAGAATCGTTGCAAATTGAAAGATCCATAGTCAAACTCCTGAATTATGGGATAGAAAAGCGAAATAAATGTGCATCGTTATCGATCCTACAGGGTTGACTGAACAGCTGAAAACTTGAACGACAGTGGCGTCGTGTACTCATCAACAAAACCTACACGACTCCTAATTAGATCATTATCTTGTGATAATTCGATTTTAATAAGATGCAAATTGATATTTTTCCATCAAATTAAATGTAGTTGTTATGAAGTCGATGACGATATTCATTATTAATCATCGCAATTATAACACCCCTCGTTTTTGTTAATTATGAATCCCTCAGGAGGTTCAATTTACTTTCTTATTACTGAATCGGGTCAAGGTGAATTGAACTACTGAAAACTAGGTAGCACTATTTTCGTATCGAAACGAATAATAATTTTATAATTATTGATAGTTTCGCTTTGAGAATAATTAGAGAAGAATTGAGAATATTCGTGGGAGAATCATTATGGAATTTTAATGAACAACTCGGGTTTAATTGGAATGAAACATGAACGAACCAAGTTGTTGTTGTTTGTGTTCAACGAAATATTATAATTTAACACTTTTCTACATTTGGTGCTTTTTTTGTTGAATTTATAGTATTAAACAAGAACCAACATCGAATCCTGCTAGTCCCCTGGAGGCATCCAGTCCGAGCCCGGTTGCCCTCAGGAATAGAGGTATGTTAGCTTTATTTTATCATAAACAAGTTGTATTCGATATTTATTAAAAACTATTGTCGAATTTGTTTATAACGGACCATTATTTATGTTGTTTAATTCTACAATATTAAATTAATTAATATTGTTATTGTAAAATAAGGAATTCTCGTCGATGGAAACGATAGATATGGTTTTTAAACAAAATACACCGCATCTTTCTCCCACTTAATTAATTAAATCGTTAATTAATAAAAACTTGTTGGGGGAAAAATGGCTTAATTTAGACATTATCATAATTAATGTGTAAATATATCATTTTGTAATATAGACAGGAAATTAATTTGGGTGAAAATTGCAATTTTACCATCTTATAGTTGTAGTTTGGCCAAACTTGACATCCTCAATATAGCTTTTAAATTGTTCTGACAAGCTTGCAGTGTTGTTTTTTTTAAATCTTTTAACGACCAGAGGATATTAATTTTGTAAAAGTGGCTACGGATTTTGGAGATTTAAAGTCAAAGTCCTTATACACAAATCTTGTTGTTGTAAAAAGCAAGATATTAATCCAGTCGATGTTGTAAGAATTGATTACAGAAATTCGTTAATAAAGCGATTAAATATTTAGTATTCTCTTGTTAATTAACGCGATCATCAATGTCGATTTGTCCTGTATATAGAGCTATTTTTATACAATGTTTAATTAAAAACTAATTAATGAAATATTTACTATTCTGTTAAATAGTTGTTAATTGATTATTGATCTGTTGCAATTGTCGCTTTTCTCTCAATTCCTCTTTGTTGATTTGTTTTGATTATGTCTTCCTATAACAGTATGCTGTAACAACTTTCTATGTTTTTTTTTCAATTTTTAAAAATTAATGAATATTGATTTATTATGTAAAATATTAGAGAGGTTCGATTTTGGTTGCAAATTCGGTCGGTTAATTCGTTTGGCCATTGCTTGAAAAAGGCCAATGCCTCTACGGTGATGCTAAATTCAACCAGTTTATCCATCAACATTAATGGATTCAACACTTTATTCTAAATTGGATTAGTTTTAATGATCCATGACGAATAAAACTATCTCCAATTTAGAACAAAATTCCTCTATCATTCTATTATTACATAGATTGTTCTAATAATGGAAATAATTGGTTGTTTTTTCTTGGGTCGTTATTGTTGTTGCATTATATTTTTGAGAATGCCTTTGTGCAATTCTAATATCTAATCGAGAAGTGGTAGCGGTGGTGGTGGTGGTGGGATTTTCAAATTTCTGTAGTAGTATTAGTAGTAGAGTAATAATAATAATAGTAGTAGTAGTCATCATAATAGCAAACAGCAGTGCCAGAGGCTCGAAGAAAGAGGAATAACCGCGGACGTTCACCTTCGACGAGTGCCAGAGCATTCACAAAAAGAGGATTGCTTATGTGCTATCGAATCAGCAACATCACTAGGAAGCGCATTATTAGCGCACACCGGGTAATTATAAATCGTGAGAAAAACAATTGTTTTCTTGCGTGAAATCGAACGAGACAATACACTTTCAGCTTCAATAATAATAACAATAATATGAAATTAATTCAAACAAACAACAAGAAAACAACACAAACAGCATATCCTATAATTTACTCAATTTTAATCGGAAAAAATTAAGCAATTCAATTAATATTTCATCTAAATATAGAGACGGTTTGGATTAAATTTATTTTCGAGTAATTTCTGTATTTACGGCCTATTGAACTGGATCGTTGTGTGTATTCAAGGAATCGAAAAGGATTTTTGGTGGCAAAAACGCGTTTTGATTCAATCTGTTCAACCTTTCGCTCACGAATCAAAAAGGAATAATTACATTGCGTTGTGCGTTTATGAAGTTAAGGTGAAGTTGGAGAGTCCGATCGCATCCGAGTGTGAATGAACTTTGACTAGAACCGGTTCCATTTCTTGGAGCTTTCCACACGTGTATACATGCCGCAGCTTTATCATTTACAATTGGTGGTGGATTCAATTGCGTTGTCCAATGTCGATGTGGTGGAGGCGGAATCGAGCATCCTTAATGATGTAATATAATACGTACAAATTTTCTGTTGACAATACAATATGTTGTTTAATTTGAATTTTGATGAATTACGAATATAATTGCATAATTATAATATCTAAGTACTTACTTAAGTGTTTAGTGATTTTTTGAGAAATGGGGTGTTATTGTTAAGATTGATGTGAAGTGATCTGTTTGGGGATAATTTGGAGTTGTGCGTATAACAACAATAGTGGCAACAGCATTAAGACGGATTGGTGGTGTGAATCGGTGGATGGATGGGGTGGTCTTATCGTTCCAATGTTGGTTATCACCATTATTAGTTGATGTTAGTTGACGATAAAAGTCGATAACAAGATTTGCATTCTTATCGTGATTTGGGCTGTGTGCCGGTTGTGCTGTGTGCCGCCCCCTCGCCGCTGCATGGACGGCGGTCAATGAACCAGTGCCGGTAGCATGGCCACCGTATCCCTCCTCACTCCGTGGCATTTACCTGCGGAGGAACCCAACAGTGAGCATTAGTAGTACGGGATTATACAACCTCGAGTGCGATGTCGATGCTGCGGAGGACCTGGTGCTAGAGAATCACGTGGCCATGCGCCGAGACGACGGGGAGCGCGCGCCGTTCCAACCACCTGCTACCATCGAGTGTCCGCGTGTACTAATGCCGCCACCACCTCCTATATAAACTACATGTTGTGTGAAAAGATATGGATGTGTTTAAGATAAAAATCGAACAATCAATTGGTGGTGCACCGTCCCCAGATAAAGTTACACCGGAGGTGTCTTTCGATGCTGGATCTGAGTTTAATTTGAGTTTTTTCGATACACCTGAGGATAGTAGTACACAGGGATTTAGTGATCCGGGATCAGTTGGATCAACTTCGGCAAGTTCACCACCACCATCATCGCAACAACCACCACCGCCGCCGCCGCCGCCACAATCCCAACAATTGGGGCCATTACATCTGCCACCTTTGGCCGCCGGCACCAGTGGGCCCACCACCAACAACCCTGTCATGCTCTCACCATCGGGGGCCAGTTCCACTACCATCGTAGTCAAACAAGGTACCTGATGTGCATATTATCCAAAGTTACAATTTTACCAAATCTTAAACGACTATGTACCTTCCACCGAATGCAAATTCTTTTTATAATAATCACAATAACGGCAATATTTTGGCGATGATTGTTTTTATTGAAGTCGAAACAAGTCTGAAATTCGCCAAAATCGTACCCAGTTTCTACAAATCTTCTCCTTCTGGCTTAAAACACCTGGCATTTGCTAAACATAGAAGTCGGAGGTCCAACGATTTGTATGTTTTGACGGTGTTTTTCAAAACATTCTCAATTATTTTGTTGCCGCATCCATTAATTAAGAGATACTATAATATGATCTAATCATATTTGTAAACAAATCAATTATTTGCAATAATTCCACCTAAATATTCTTATAATATTATTTAACTCCAATTATTTAACTCCAATAGCATTAGTTTTTTTTATATTTGATTACATAATTGTAGCAAACTGTGTCGAAAGTGTTCATTGATCAATGTCCTAGTTCAATGTCAAGTTTTCTTCATCGATCCTACTTCTTACATAAATCGTCCACATAATTCTTCAATCGAGCTTTGACCGTGTTTATTGTTTTTGTTATTATTCGACCGTCATTTTGATTTCGATCAAAGTATTGATTAACATTGATTTAACTTGAATTTTTGATACATTTCCAAACTTGCATCAATATTAATTTCTTTCGTTTAACAATACAAATAATAACAATAATAATGATGATAATAATAGGAAAAAGACCTATAAAGTCAGTGTCCTCTCAACAACATAGGTCACGTGTTGATGATTATTTGAAAAAAATAAGATACAAAGAGTCATTTGTTACAGCAATAATAACTCAAAATGTTGTGGTTTTGGTAGTCAATTTTTTTTTCGTTCGTTTAATAATAATTTCCTTTTGTTCAATTATGATTGTATTTCCATCGGTTAGATTATGATTTATAGAATATAAAGGGGTTGGTACACTTCCGAATCTGAACACCTGGTTAACAACATGGAAACAAAGGTGGAATTTTTCACTATTGATTCAAAAGACAATTCTAATCTTTGGTTATTTAAGTTTGTTGTCGACAATAATAGAATAGAGTGCTTTAGTGATGAGGAGTAGTTTCAGAGGCTGACAAATTATTTAGATATATTTTTTTCCATTTGGGCTTCGGTGACTAATGTTCCGTGATACAGACTCAACGACGCGAATGTACGTTCTAAGATGTTTATGGACGTCTTTCTTCTTTCCTAAATAAATAAAGTATCAAAAGATTCGTATATTAGTAGGTAAAACCTATATTTACATTACACGACCATACGTTATTATTTATTTAGATTATTATTTATAAAGAGTGATTTTGGCAAACCTTCAATTTACATAATGGACATAAAGAGTAATGATCGTCACAAGGAAATTCACATATTCATTGCTATATATGCCGAGACTATTTGTTTCAATCTGTTACGCTCTGAAGCCTTAGATACAACAATGCTGAAATGGTCCTTAATCATAATCGACGGCAGTTTGTTGGTTTTATTGTCTAAATAAATAATAGCGATTTCCAATAGTTTCAGATTGTGCTAATTACAAAAATTTAATGCGATTAGTAAAACTGTTGTTAGTTTACACATTTACTACAGGAACCTCTCTTTGCTCTTTCATAGCAAAGAAAACCTTATGTAATCTTGTTATATTATCGGGTAGTTGTTAGTAGTGATTAAATGAAAGAAATTGTATTATAAATAATTCCGTCAATATTAGAAATCTGGAATGGTTACATAGATTTTATATAATACCCTCTACTTATGTAATTAAACAGTTGCAAATGGGACAGGAAAAAAGATTTATCTAATAAAAGGCTAATTATCATGAGGTGATTAAAAAATTAAACAACAACAACAAAAAAGATGGCGGAATTTGTTTTCCTTCTGCATCACTACTACTACTTCTTCTTCATCGAGATGTTAATCTTCTAGTTGCCGGACATGACGTTCTTGGTTGTTGTTGTTGTTGTTGTTGTTGGTATATACCTCTATGATGGTGCCTATTTAGCTATATAGAAACAGGTTTCCACGTCGTGGCCCGCGGCCGCCATCGATTCCAAACCGGCCAATGAACCGTCTTCCCCAAAAACAAGAGCTTCAGGCCAAAGAAAAGATGTGGCTCCTCTCCTCTACATATACATATATACATTATACACAGGGAGGTATATTTGCATTTTTCGGTTATACAATCTTTTTCAATACAATTTCAAGGACGAAATCAGCATATACTTTTGCTGTTGCACAATTGCAAACATCCTCAAAATAGTAGGTATTGAGAATATTGGGTTACAATCAAAAGTTTTCATGAATATAGATTGAATCTATTAATTTACATCAAATGGGAAACTTTATGTGTATATGTGTGGGTTTTTAACATTTTGATTCTTTTCAATAATAAGGAAAGTTTATAATCAAAATAATGGATTAGTCGGGAAGAGAATGTTTGAGAATTTAAGAGATTTACTTTAGTCGTAAAATTGTTTCACAATATGTACTCTGAAGACTATAAATTACTACCAAAATACATAAATTTTACAGAATTTCTAAGGTTTATAAGATGCCAGATGGCTTTTAGAATATTTTACCCAAAAGTGGGTAGTTGATGGACTACATGCTTTTTTCCATCAGAAAAAAACTTATCCAACAGCACAAAAACTACAATACTGTACTTACTAACGGCAACTACAGAAATGTCAATTCAACTACAACAATCAGGTGACTGAATATTTCACTGTTGTCAATATAGTGATTAGTATTGTAGAATTCCCAGTTTGATTTTAATTACAGAAAGATCACTCTTTGCTTGATTATTCACCCGTTTGCGACAAATTGTAACAGCCTCGAAACTTTATAGCAATTTGCTTAACAATCCTGCGGTATAAGCCGGGCTTATTTGCATTATTTGATCGCTGAATTTAACAAACCAATGAGCTCAAAAAGTTTACTGTGATGAGGGCCAAACTGAGACAAGTCATGAAGGCATCTAATGATTTTGTCGATAGCCCTCCAGTTGTGCTCCTTATAGGTGTGGTTGGGTTTTTACGACTGTCAAGTCCTGTTAAAATTATTGCTATCTATATAAAAACATCGTTTTAGATCAATAATTCAGACTTTCTATATTTTACTCTAAAGGGACATAACTTTTCGGCGTATTTATTTTAAAATGTTCAAGGTAAATTCTTTAAGTCACTGAACGGTCTATAACACTTCATTAACTCTTCAACGTCTTTTTACAACCAGTAATTTGTTTAGGCGAAAATTAATAGATCTGAGAATTTATTGCTTTAACGATTAACTGATTCGGTCGGTGCGGGAGGACGAAAATAATTGAGGAAACCAAAAAAAAACACAGCAACAAATAATTTGTTGAAAAGCTCTCAGCGACAGCACTAGAAGGATTTGCTGAATCATTTATATTATTGCTAATTCTAGATATTCTAGATTATTATTATCTTTTTTTTTTGGTGAACTTCCTCATGTGGGTTAAAAGAACAAACTCTATATATTATCATTAATATTACCAGGTAAATGGAAGTTTGTCTCTAGTTTAGTCGTGCTTGAAAACTTTCCATTCTCTGTCGTTCGTTCGTTTAGCGTCTTTTTTTCGTCCTCCTATTTACAAACACTATTCATGCTCTTTTGTGTATAGGAGAGATAACTGTTCCTGGTAATATGGTAGTTTTTTCAATTGGCTTTGTGAGAGTTTATATAATTTCAAACGAATCTCACCTTTAATATTCTAAACAATACTGGTTGTCGTATCAATGCTAGGTGTGTTTGTAATTATTTAAATTATTATAGAAAACGTCATTTCTTCTACATTAAATCGTTATATAGAGTATCGGTGAGATAGTTACGTTACATAAAATTAATATTAATCGATGAAGTATAGTTGAAAACTGTATGGTAACATATTTAAATATGGTTTAGAGCAGGGAAAAAGCTTTTAATTATAAATTATAGTCCCGAAGTGTCGCAACTATTGTAATTAATAGAACTTCTCTATTTGTTTCCGTTCTTGAATATTGTGTTTATTACAGGTAAATAATTTCACCGGATGTTGATTTTTATTGATTTTACTATTTTAATATCAGCTAGATTTCCAGATAATATCGCTAACGGAAATAGAACATTTTTCTTCTATATTCTATTAAATTTCTATTTTTTAAATTTTCTAATATTAGCTCTATTATTATTTCAAATTTAATCAGAAACGAGATTTCAATATTAAACGTATTTCTAATCCCGATACGGAAAGAGAATTTGATTAAGGTGTGTCGGATCGATAAGATATTCATCTATTAGAATAAAACAATTCATTTTGTGTATCTGTATGTGTAACATCCTCTAATAAATCTATTTACTCGACAATTTTCTGATATTTTTATTTGCATATAATTTATTCGTTTTAATCTGTCAGGAATATCAATAGAGGCAATCGAACTTGTGATGATTTTATTTTGTAAAGTTTACCTATAAATTAAAGGTAAATTACGGATGATTCTTCTGGCGTTAATCGATTGTCGGTGAGTTTGAATATTAAACAAACACAATCGATAGGATGTCGTCTAAATGGGGAAGTTCTAATTCCGGATTGCTATCGGCAGCTTTATAAAAGACTTCTGTTAATAATTTGAATATTTGAATTTCTATAATGGAATCTTTTTCTACGTTTCGGTAAATCTAATTTATTTTCAGTTCAGTTCCAGCAAACTGGTTTTCGGTGTTGTTGCTGTTGTTGTTGCTGGTGCTGTTGTTGTTGTGGTGTCTGCATTTTAGCGATGGCGATGGTATTTATTTACTTCCTCGTTCTGATGTTACGCCATGTTGGGCAAAGGCATTGATCGCGCACACATACACACAACAAAATCTATACTATATATATATACATACATGTATATAAAACATACAACCAGCTGCGATGTTGTTCATTGCTGAGCGTGATGCATTTACTTGTGGTGTGCACAGTACTGATGGTATTTTTCTGAGATGTAATGCCAGAGATAGTTATATTGTGTAGCTGGAGAGCAATGATAGGCATAAATTGCATACGTGCACAATGTTCTCTCACGGGAATGTGCCATCATGTTTTCAACATGAAAAGAATCGAAACATTCTCTCTATATTGTGTATATATATAAACGTTGATATTTTTATTATGTTTATTAGTAAATAGTACTACAATTGCAAATATGTACTATGTATGTTTTAACAACTTATTGTATTGATGATGGAAATCTGATTGATATTTGTAATTCTAATCACGATCAATTCTGTTAACACCTTCGCTCGTCTCATTAGAATACCTGATGGCTGGGGCTCAGTCAAGTAGACTTGTTTAATTCAAGTGACCATTCTCAATCTAAATATTTGGACATTTCTTATTTGTCAACGAAAAATTCCAGTTATTTAAACAGCACATATATGTATATGTGTTTTATTTATGGAAATCATTGGCACATTTCACATCAACTAGAACAAAGACTATTTCTCCCTACAAATACTATCGACAATAAAAATCAAAGTAGTATAGAGCCGTTTTCCTGTCTTTATAGACCGGAATTCTTGCAGTGAAACCACTCGCCGTGCAGGTGAGATGTATTAATATAGCAAAACCGTTGACAGATTTACTATCCACTACATAAACATTGTAAGATCTAGTCGAAATGGCCGTAGAACATCTACGCCCACATTGAAGCAATTAAACAATGTCCATCCATCGAAATTATTACAAATTGTTAACAATTTATTGCAACTTAGATTTTTTAGCAAAACAATATACCACTGAGCCAATTTTTGAAGTCACATTATGCTCGAGTCGAAAATTATACAGGGTGTCCGTCTTGGGCCGTTTCTATCAAAATAACAGAGCGATTCATATAACATTTTAAAGACTGGCAACACTGTTGTTGCAAGGGGTCAGGTGACATATCTATAGTAAAATTTGGTATTTTTGACAGTGTATGTATTCAGAATATTTTGTCTTTCGGGCGCTACTTTTGTGTGTACGGTGATTTAAACATTTCAGTTTAGTCAACGACTTTCGACGTGGATTATCTCAACAGGAATGCTTTGATCGACTATCTTTTGGTGATGAAGCATCATCTAAAATGACTGTTTATCACTGGTTTAGTGAATTCAATCGTGGACGTACTTCATTCACAGATGAATTTAAAGAAGGTCGACCAAAATCGGTTGTTGTACCAAAAAAACGCGATTTTATAATGAAAGACCGCCATGTGGCATACCGTGAGATAAAAGCATCTTTGGGCATTAGCATGGCGAGCATATATAAAATATTGCATAAAATTTGTCCATCAAAAAGCTATGTTCGTGTTTGATAAGGCATAATTTGACAATTGACCAAAAAAGGCTCGTGTAGAGTGGTGTAAAGAAATGCTCAAAAAATACAATCATGGTACGTCAAAAACCGTGTACAACATCTACACAGGTGACTAATCCTGGATCTATGCGTATAAGTCTAAAAACAAACAGCAGTCGACAGTTAGGGTGTTCCAAGATCAGCCGAACCCAACAAAAGTTGTTCGCGCAAGAAGCACATCGAAGCAAATGATTTGCTGTTTTTTTGGAAAAACTGGACATGTGACTACAGTGCCACTAGAAGCTCGTAGAACAGTCAATTCTGAGTGGTACACAACAATTTGTCCACCAGAAGTATTTGAAAAAATTAGGAAAAACAACAAGCGGCGTAGGATTATTCTCCACCAAGACAACGCGAGCACTCATACATCGGCACAAATAAGTGAATATTTGATCGGTCAAAACATCGAATTAATAAGTCATCCTCCATACAGTCCCGACGTAATGACTTTTTTTGATTAGTGATGAGTAAACCAAGACCAAGACTATTTTAGTCTTGCTCTTGGTCCTGGTTTTGCATATAAAGTCTTGGTCTTGGTCTTGCTGTCGAACCACCGGTGTTGATATTGGTCTTGGTCTTGCGTTTATAGTCTTGGTCTTGGTTTTGGTCTCGATCTTGTATTTACAGTAAGGTTCTTTTTCTTGCAGAAACAGCCTAATCGTTTGACTTTACAAAAATGGGTCCCTGTATAGTCAATAAATAATAAATATCTACAAATAAATCGTTAGTGAAAAATTAAAGTAAAAAATTTTGTTTTTCCATTAAATGAGTATTTTTTTAATGGAATAGTATAAAATATATTTTTTTTCTTGCAATTTACTCTTGTTCTTGCATGTCAAGTCTTGGTCTCGGTCTTGTTCTTGCAAGTCGAGTCTTGGTCTTGGTCTTGGTCTTGATATTGCAAGTGCAGTTGGAGTATTGGTCTTGATCTTGCGAAAAATGCAAGACCAAGACCAAGATTGCAAGACCAAGACCAAATGTGCTCATCACTATTTTTGATTCTGCACGTGAAAAATAAACTACGTGGTTACCGATTTTCGACACCAGGAGAAGCGGCTGGTGCGTTCAAAATGCATGTTTTTGAGACACCTCCATAAAAATATAAAAAAAAAATCATAAATATTCCTTTTTGTTTATTATTCCGGATACATAAGTAGCAACCCTCATAGGCTAGTATCTAGAGAACATTTCGTCAAAATTGAAACCTCGCAGCAACGAAGAAGACTCCTTTATAACGACGCCGCAATTTTCAAAAAACAACTAAATAAGCAAAACGACTTAGAATGATTCGAGCATCCTCCCAATTTTGATTTTTTTTCATTTTTCACAGTATTTAAATAAAAATGCAAGATATTGCCTTTTGTTGAAAAAGAAAATGGGGAAACACGAAGAAAGTAAAAGTGTGCAGCTGACCGACTTATAAAAGAGCTGTGGTGTTTTAATTTTGCTAAAATGTTCCCCAGTAGCTACCCTACAAACCCTTAAAATATTATTTGGATCGCTCATGATAAAAACGGCCAAATCGGTTACCCCAAACTGGACATCCTGTACACACCTTGCTCTTATGTAAACCAAAAATCTTCGAAATTCAAATTGACTCGTTTTTATAAGCGACAAATTCTAAATTATTTCGTCTGTTGCGGTAGATGAACTTTTCTAAAATAAAACACACAATACTTAATTTAGTTTTTGTTGGTGTCGTTGTTGTTTTGTTTTCAAATAAAAGAAATAAATTTATTATCCTTGAAACTTCCACTTTTGATGCATCGTGTTTTTTGTCGCTGAAAATTTTTTCTTCCTCATTTATTTGTTCACATTATTATTATTGTTATTGTTGAGCTTCCCACACTTGAGGTTTTTTTCTTCAATCGTCGCATATACACGAAAAGTCGTTTTTTCTATCTATATATTTAAAAAAAAATCTGATTGAAGGCCATTGAGTCAATGACATCTCGTACAGATTTTTATATAACTTGCTTTCCTTCTCATTGGTAAAAATTATGCAAATCATAAAAATATAGTCGACATGATTTGAATGTTTATAAGATAACAACGTGCAGTTTTTAACGTTAACAACTTGTTGGAAATGAATTTTTTGGCAACATGCAGATAGGAGATTATAAAAGGACGGACCAGTTTTTTACGAGCGTGCAACTTGAAGAATTTTGTATTTTTCTACACAGCAACAGATCCTTATCGCTACACTTATATGATTTTACCATTTTTTACCATAAATACTCTGGATATAAAATCGGCCAAGTTGTCTTTGATTCGCTATATTTCAGTGGGCAGATAATGGATGTTGTTCTATCTAAAACTACAAGACAGCTATTACGATTGTGTAATTCGAATATAATACGTTGTTGAAGAGAATTAGCAACCGTACGCTTCAGGAGTCCCTTAGTTACCTTTTAATAGTATTCACTTTTTTAATTACAACACTGTAAAACTTTCAATATTTTAAGACTTTAGTTACACGCAATACAGCTCGAAGAAATGTTTCAAAATATTCTTGTTCTACGTAGGTGTAAAGCCTAAAGTTATACAGTATTAGAGGCTTGTTTTTTTTCCTCTTTAGTAATAATACTCTACATTTATCTCTCGCTATAAAGATTATGAAGCTGGAATTTATTTGGGAAACCAAAGTCTAGATAATCTGGCACAGTTTCCCAACACTCTCATCATCTCTTTTAAGAAACTTAAAACTTTTTTGATTAAAAACGTGGGAAGAGATATGAAAATTCAACTTGAGCGAATACACAACAGTAAGATAACAATTTTCTTTAATTGATGATGGAGAGTTTCTTATTCTATTATTGAAAGTATAATCCGACTTAAATATAAATGTTGAACAGATGTTCGCTAAGATATTAATAGAATCTCTAATAGTAATAATAACGACATTTTACAATTTTAATTGACAACTAGTTGCAATAAGATAATATTTTTAATATTTGCAAGCTTTTTTCGTTTAAATATTGTAGAGAATAAACCGAAGAATAACCAGGAAGTGGATTATAATTGTCGATATTATAACCACACCGATTGTATGTATGATGGTGGTGAGTTATAAAATATAACTTAAAGTTGTAGAAAAATCCCAAGATTCTGTTGATTTAAACAATGAGTTGTTAACTGTTTAATGAACATTTTCGTTTTATTGATAGACTATTCAATTGTCATTATTTTTATCTATTGGTAATCGCTTCGAAAGTACCGGAAGTGTATTTATCGTTTAAAGCTTAAATGACCGTAATTCAAATTATTTTACTATAAAGAGAACTATATTTGTTTTTGGTGTGTTTGAAAAATATGGAATCGATTGCACTTCGACCAGGTATACTAATTATACTCGTTGTCCTGCTTATATAATCATTGAACTTGTGTATATCAATTGAACTTGACCTTTGCCAATTTTTATGCATGAAAGTAATCGACTTTCTCTCCATTGAAGTTTCGCCTTGAAACAGAAAGTGGACGTGTAAGGAAGTTTACTTTTTTTCTTGTTGTTTGTTGTTGTTTAGGTTGAATAGGTTAAACTTGTTTGCTTTCATTCTACTTTACAAGTAAATCGAAGAAAAAGTGGAGTAGTAAAATCTACACGATACATAATCTGTTGTTAAAATAACCACAAGTCTTACGATTCTATTTAACACCGGAACGAATGAGCTTTGTGCTACTATATCCCATTTATTATACTTTAAATTCTTTACAAAAAGCAATTCCACCCTTTCTCCCATATTTTTCATATAAACTGAAATGGAAATTTTCCGTTACGAGTACAACCCCCTGGAGGATTGAGAAAGAGAGTGTGGTAAATACTGATTTACACGCAGAAAGAAAGCGAAATGATTTTTTATCAGGACGCTTATCTGAACAACGTTGATAGTCCCATTTTTCAATAAAAAAATATCGGTTGTAACGAATTTGAACCTTTCGATATTATCGAACGTCTTTTCAATTAAAGAAACTGAAAGTCTTCGGTGATCGCTCGTTTGAAATTGATGAATATCGTAGTTGTCAAATTAAAATTCAAATCGATTCAAATTTCTATAGGGTGGTACGAAAGAATTCCATGTCATTTGAATATAAATACCAATAGATGACGTGTTTATTGTGTTGTTTATTTCATATAAATTGATTTATTATATAACGATTTCCAGTAGATTAAATTTCGAAAAGAAAAAAATTCAATATAGGAAAATGGTACGATTGTTATTTAATTAAAATACAATTTACTAACAAGAATCTCATAACGGATGTTTTTTTTTCTCTTTGTGTTTTCAGAACAACATTATGTGGCCGCTGATTCCAACAGTTCATCAACCACTAAATCATTTGTTCCTTGTAAAGTTTGTGGCGATAAAGCATCCGGATATCATTACGGTGTAACATCATGCGAGGGCTGCAAGGTAAATTAATTTTTTTTCCGATTCTCTCGTATTCTACAACTAAAGAAACCACATAGAATTTCTATCTACCAGATGGCTAGAGATTTAATAGGAATATGCAAATGAGTTTGATTGATTTGAAAGCCGTCATTTCTATTTTCTCTCATTTATTTTTTTGATAAAAAACAATAAAAATTGAAGTTTTTTCTGTTTATTTTATAACAGATTTAACGTAAATAATGTCTTATTTATTGCCAAGATTGTTGATAACTTTCTGGAAGAACAAGTCCGATATAATCGATCGATTCTACAAATTAACGGTATTGTAATGGTGTCGTTTTGTTTCCATTTCTTTTTCACTAATCAAATTGAATAGTAATGGTTTTAAGTAGAAAACTTGTTTTTCTTTATTTTCTTCTAATTCTCCTCTATATTGACGACCATTCATCCACACTGTCAAGACAATATTGTCGAGTAAAGAAGGAAACACATGTCCACTTTAGTGTTCGTGTTCGTGTTTAGTTTTTACCTTAAAAAGTCACAATTACAATTCCTGTTACCAGTATACTTGTTTTTTTTGTTTTGACAACAATGTACTTATATTGTTACAGGGGTTCTTTAGGCGAAGTATACAGAAACAAATTGAATATAGATGTTTACGGGATGGTAAATGTTTGGTTATACGTCTCAATAGGAATAGATGTCAATATTGTCGATTTAAAAAATGTCTATCAGTTGGAATGTCTAGGGATTGTAAGTATTTTATTGTATTGAAGAGAAAATAACAGGAAATCATTATTTAAAATGTATACGAACAAAATCAATGACGATAATTAAAAATAAATACGCGTCAGTAGCCCGGCGCATCCACCATTTATAACGATTCGCTCTCTAATTGCTTCCATTTTTTTTGTAAATTCTTTTCCTTCATTAAACGTTAATTTAATTTAAATCTTGTACATGCAGACAACTTATCAACAATGT
>JAZBGW010000171.1:0-25932 GCA_037464815.1 Mylabris variabilis
CCCTTTGACACGGCCCCCCGCACTAAGTGCGTTGTGGGGATGTATTCTATGCGACTGCCTTTCAGTACTTTTATATTTTTCAACCCTCAACAATTACAATCAAATTTCAACGCTTTTAGTAGAATTAGCTTGTTTGTATGAGATTGATTTTGTATGTGTGTTCCATTAATGCTCTCATAATTAGAAGAGATTTCATTTGGAAATCCATTAACAAGAGTCTTAAAGTTTTCTTATGTAATTAGAATTACAGAATATTTCATCTTGTTTAATTGACACTTCCGTATCTCTTTAATTTATTTTTTTCAACTGGAACAATCAAATAATGTTGAACACTTTACTTATTTGAACGTTAAAATCTATGTAATCAAAAGCGAGTTTTTTGTTGAATAAATACATTGTTGTTATTTGATTTTGGCTATTGAAAGTTATTTTGGATGTTTAAAGAATTTGAAAGTGGCCCGTTTGACGCACCCGTTCCATTGTTGTGCTTTCAAATACCCTGAACAACACAATCCTGAACGGCACGCTCAACAAGAGCAAAAAATGAAGCGCACCTGTCAAGAAGGTGGGACATTGTTATCAGTTGATACTGGCCAACAACAGATTGTACCGTCGACAACAAAGAAGAGAAAACGTCGCAGTATTGACCATTTCAACAAGTAAGAAAAGAATTACGTCCAAGTTATTTACAGTTAATTGATTTGTAATTGATTATTGAAGAGATCAATTTATAAACAGCTTCAACCAATCAATTATTATATTTTTATTTATGTAATCAAAAATGTATTGACGTTTTCCAGTTTGAAATACAGTCATTCGTTTCCATCAGCCAATTTTAATCCGAACATTGACAATAATCATCATTACCACGATACAAATAGGAGCAATCGTTTGTATTTAGAACCGAATCGTGGGTATGCAATTGGCTTTGAGGAGGCAAAATCTGTTGAATTACCAAATGATGATTTTGGTACGTTTTTCACGGATTCAGCTGAAACTACCAAACATAGTAACGTTACAGCATTTTGTGGTAATTTTACAATAAGGTAACAGTGGTTTAGAATCATGAATTTTTTTATAAAAATCGATTATTAATAATAGGACACCATCTGTGGCTTGTTACCCAGAATCAAACGCATTAAATCCATGCGAAGACATTATGGGCTTCTCATGGTTACGCATCGCCGTATGGTTCGTTGTTGTTTTAGCAGTTGTTGGGAATTTGGCTGTGATTATTGTTGTATTGTTTAGTGGTGGTGAATTGACTGTATCGAGATTTTTAATGTGCAATCTAGCATTTGCTGATTTCTGCATGGGTCTCTACCTATTATTAATTGCTACCATGGATCTACACTCGGTTGGTACTTATTTCAACTTTGCCTTTGATTGGCAGTACGGTAAATACTTTTATCTATAATTAATTAATAATATAATAACACAGCTAGTCCATAGCTGAAGAATATCAATCTATCAATAATAATTATTAAAAAGTTGATATTTGTACGGTTTTAAAAAGAATTACTGTTGTACAAAGTCGGAAATAAAATTTGCTCAAGTTGAAAACTGAAGCGATATTTTCGTGTTAACACACATCAAGCGGAAATTAATTTTTCTAACAGTTTTCAACCAAGTGTCAAAATACTTTCTTATAGAATTTGACGATCAATAATAGCGACAAACTACAACTTTTTTTTTCAAGATTTCTAACAAAATTAATCTCTTACAAATTAGTAGAGACTTGAATTATAATCACGTTGAAGAAGAGACCGAGAGAAACGTGCCTCGAAAAATAAACACTAAAGTTCTTATCTGTCCATATTGTTTCTGTATTAAAAATTGTAGTAAAAGTTGGTTGTATTTTCTTAGGCTTGGGATGTAAAATGGCCGGTTTCCTCACAGTCTTCGCTAGCCATCTATCAATATTTACATTAACAATTGTAACAATAGAAAGATGGTTTGCTATAACGTACGCTATCCATTTAACGAAACGTATCCGTATTGGAGCCGCAGCTAAGATAATGTTAGGTGGTTGGATCTATTCAATATTCGTTGCTGCTCTACCACTATTCGGTGTTAGTAATTATAGCAGTACAAGGTTTGTTTAATTAATTTAATTTATTATAAATAATAGTAATTTTTTTGTCAAATTAGCATATGCCTTCCAATGGAGATAAATCGTATAACTGATAAGGCTTATCTATATTCAATAATCATCGTAAATGGTATTGCATTTGGTTTAATTGTATTCTGTTATGCACAAATCTACTTTAGTTTGGGACATGAGACACGTCGTTCTAGTACAAAAGGTGAAATGACAATAGCAAAAAAGATGGCATTGTTAATATTTACAGATTTTGCAACATGGGCACCGATATCATTCTTTAGTATAACAGCATTAGCTGGTTATCCATTAATTGGTGTAACAAAATCGAAAATTCTATTAGTATTCTTTTATCCAATCAATTCATGTGCTAATCCATATTTATATGCTATCATGACAGCACAATATCGTAAAGATTTCTTCGTATTATTATCACGGTAAGTCAATAGAAAGTTTTGGCGCGTCACCGATACGTTATAAATAACTCGCCGTTAGAGCTTATAACACCTAAAATCATATCGTATAACGTGTATCCTTATGACATTTTCAGAAATAACGGAACCTATGAAAAATTGTCGATATAAACCACGTGAGCACGTATGCGAAAAGTTCTTATGGCAAGTCCCATTATTTGGCGAACGATTCGAAAAATATTTCAAGGCTTTGTAGGGTGGTATCTGGAGATACCGTACGGTTTTATGATATAACGTATCGGTGATAGGTAAAGACTCTCTAATAATATGGAATTCTTAAAATTTTCATAGAAGCTCTACCTAAAAGATTATAAGCTCGGCAATCTTTTTTTTTTAATCGACTAGTGTAGGCAGATATTTCATGCAGTCTCAGTGAAAATGCCACTATTGAAAGCTTTTGACTAGATAGAGCTTCGATTGTGTATTTTATAAGAACAAAGTAGATTGATTTGTTGTTTCTAAAGGTGTTCCTATTTTTATTCATCGATATTATCGTGGTGTATTTTACAGGTGCGGTATTTGTGAGAAAACAGCAAGACGCTATACTTTAACCAATTATCCAACACCTAACAATTCAAATCCTCCATTGCTTATAGCTCGTACTAATGGCAAATATGAGGCATGTAATCATAAAGGAAACAACATTGATGATACATTTGTTTGAAGGAAAACACAACGAATAATTAAATGTGAAAGAGATCCCTATATTTTGATTGATATTATTGTTGCTGTACAGTTTAGAAGAAGAAAAAGTATTGATAAAACAATGCAAATTAGATTAAATAAAATATAGATTATAAATGGAAATAAATAGAAAATACTTACGTGGAAAAAATAGACAGTTCCTTCTAATTGAATTTTATTAAATAAATAATTTAGGATTTTCTATTCTAGTTTGTACAGGACCGGCGCTGATATGTTATGCACCCTTGTGTTGGGAATTATTTTGCGCTTCTCACTCTTTTATAATTTTATTATTCATACTTTCGACGTTTTCGGTCACCTTTTTGCCCTCTTACAATTAGATGGGTTTTTCCTTAGACTGTTGTCGCTGAGGGTCGCACAATATGCAGGCGCCGACCCTGAGTATGTATAGGTTTTACACAAATTTCCATGAAATTAGCTCAATTTATTGAACAAAAAATATATATTTTATAAGTATGTATTTATTGAAAATATCAGTGATTTTTTTTATAATAGACATTTTTATGTACATAATTTTATTTTCTAATAAATTTCACCGAAAAAAAATTTTTCCCCTATCTTAAAATTAATAGAAAATTCAAAATTATTTATAAGACAATTCACAAGAATAATAGGAAAGCGTAAATTCCAGTATGTATTGCTAAATATCCTGTAATTAAATAACCAATTAACCATAAAATAGCTCTAGTAGGTTGTGGAAATATTATAATTGTATAAACAAATGTATGTAAATAACGGACAATAACAAAAATTCCATATAATAGATAGACAAACCATATATTTGGTTCAGTCCATAAGAAACATAAGCTTATTATTAGAAAAATTGGTATATTTTCTAAATCATTCAAATGGGCCCTAGAAGAAATCATTATTTTTATATTCATCGACTCTTTCAAAAAAAAAAAAATACAAATACCTTCGAATCCTCTCTACAGTAACATGAACATCAACACGACCTTTTAACCATTGAGCATCTTCCTCGCATATGAAAATCTTAACGGAAAATTACAGTGTATGTTAGAAATTATTAATTTTAAACCAAAATTTACCTTATTTCGAAATCTATGGAATATTGTTAATAGAACTACCCCCATCATTTTCAGTACAAGTAAAGATGCACATAATAAATAACAACAAAATGCTGGATTATTTGTTGTTAAAATTTCAATAGTTGAATTTTGGGTCATTATTCCAATACTTAACACAACAAACAACTTTTACTGAACTAATGATGTTTATAATTGTTTTGACACAGAAAAATATTGAAAGACTTACCGACCTTGTTCTGTAATATAAAAACTAAACGAGAAAATTTCCTAGTCAAGGAAATCTTCCAAAACAAAATTTATAGACGTATAAAAATTAATAAGCAGTTGCTTTTTTTGTGTAAATCATACGTCCGTAAACAACGTATTTGCAAAGATATCTTACATTGCAATAGTTTGATATTTATAAACAACAATAGAGCAATTCATTTAATATAAATATCAAGTAAATAAGTCACGCTATATAAGATAATATCTATTAAAATATGCAAAAAGAATAGGTAAATATTGAATGTAAACAGTTAATTATTAATTTGAATTAATTATGGTTTTCTACAGACAAAAAAGTGGCTTATCATCATATTTGAATTTGCCGCCAGTATAACACATTGATAATCGATCTAATTGTAGCGCTTCTCGTTAATGCAAATTACAAACACTAATTAGCGGTTAATTAATTTTTTATTGAATTTTCACTCAATTTTATTTGGTTAAACAAATTTTACAAAATAATTAATTAATTTTATATTATTATCCATTAGAAATGTAATATATGCAATTTCAGAAATTTCTTAAAAATAGCTATCAATCGTCATAGATTTTCTGTATTTGAATTTCGCGCCTATATGTTCGAAAGAAGACTTATACTAATTGTAGCGCTTAATAATTGTGTTGAAAAAGTAATAATTCAACAAAAAAATGTTGCTATCAGTTATAATATAAACATAATAAGCTTCCATAATTAAATTCAATCGCTTATAAATCTTTTACATAAGTGTTAATGTGAAGTTTATCTAACAGGAAATTTATTTTTTTACAACTGGTAGCATTTGATTTTTATGTCAATCGTTTTTCTTTTATGTTTAGTTCATTAACGCGATCTACGTACGCACGAATTAATTCGAACAGATCTGTCGAGCGAAGGTGTTTTTCCTTCAGTGTAAGTTGTTTTTTTAATGGAAAGAAAATGTGATTTGTGAGTGTAAGGTTTTCCTAAAACGATAATGTCAATTCCAAGAAAATCTTGGGAAATGAACTCATTACAAAATTCAACACAAATAGCAAAATCAACAATGTCCGCAACGAATTTCTCTGGTGCACAACCGATGAGTAATGGTACAAGAAGTGCCCCAGTACCACCACCATTACCACGAAGTTCACCGGCAGTAGCCAACAATTACAATTCATTCATGCCAAATGGTAATAAACAACCTTTTATTAGAACGTTGATTATTGATCGTAATCATTTCTAGGTGGTATCAACAATTATATGGTAGGTGGTTATGGTGGTTACGGTGGTGGCTATGGTGGCTATAGCGGCGGCTATGGGGGCTATGGTGGTTACGGCAATTACGGTATGCCTTATCGTAATACATTATATAATTCTTATGGCGGTTATAATGGTATGTACGGTGATTATCCACCAACTTATCCGGACGATGCTGAACGTAGATTTATACAATTTGCTGAAGAAAGTTCCCGACATACATTTGCTAGTGTTGAAAATATTGTACGTGCATTCAATTCAATATCAATGATGTTAGATAATACATTTTTTGCAATGACAAGTTCATTTCGGGCTGTATTAAGTGTTGCTGAGAATTTTGGTCGTTTACGTTCAATGTTTGGACAAATATGGTATTCAATAAGTATATTCCGTTTATTTAATTGGTTATATAGGAAATTAATGTGGTTAATTGGTGTGAAATTACCAAATAATCCAACATCGTTGGCATGGCGTGAAGCAACAAAAGAAACATCAACATCATTAACATCATCACCAACATCAAATGGTTCCAGTTGGCCAACATTAGCATTCTTAGGTGTATTGGTATCAGCACCATATATAATCAGTAAATTTCTACCAAAATATGAAGGTTTGTAGCTTTGTTTTTACAGAAAAACAAAAAAAAAACACAAATAAAAAAGGATTGAGGTTATCAAAATCTCATATGATTCGAACAAACTCCAATTGATTTTTAATGATAATGATAAAGAAATTTTAATTTTAATGATAAAGAAAATTATCATTATAAATATAGTATTGTATTTCCTCGATAAAGATTTATTAATACAAGCAGAAACACTATAGAGGAGTTGACCTTCTATTACAACACAGCAACATTTCCAAATATTTTTATTTTTATTTTACCCAATTAATGTCGTCATCTCCGTTACTATCTTATTTATAATTTAATTTAAAAAGATTTAATTTCGGATTACTCTATTTACGAAAATAATTGTATTTTGCACAAAAATAAATCATATTAAAGAAACAAAGAAATGTTGATAAAATTACATGTACTTTGAGTTTACATGATTTACATTATAAACAAATAACAAGGAAGGGTATAGAGATAGACTATTGAAACCAAGAAAAAAAGAAGAAGAAAACGTACGACCTTTACCGTACTTTAATTAGTCATAGTTTTCAAATGAAACTTTGGACTAATATATGAATTTTTTAACAGATATAATATTGATAATAAATTTACATTTTATAATTACAAAACATAAATACAACATGAAGCTGAATCGTAAACTATTTTTTTTCTTCCATTGGTTGTATATCTTTTGATGACTTTTTTAATCACTGTTAATTTTAACGAAATTCTTGAGTTAATTAAGGATCTTTGAACTAAAGCAAACACGTACTAGGTATATGTGTGGTGAACTTGATTAAGACAACAAATGCCTAAGCGAAATTACCGTAACAGTTCTCTAGTTTTGTCTATTTTACAAGCATTCACAATTTATATTATTACAAGCAATTTAGGGATTAAGTTCCTTTACAAAAAAAATCTCAAAATTACGTAACTAGTTGACTGGACTGGATTGTTAAAATTAGTCTAGATAAAGCTCTAAACTTTTTTTTTTTATACAAAAAATTAGTATAGTTCTTAGCTATAGAAAGATAAATTAAATTATTTTTTTAATTACTAATTGTATCGTTTCTATCTCCTAAATTTTCTGTATTCTTTACTATCTAGCATTAAAATTTTGGGTGCTCAAAATTTCAGTTGGATACGTCCTAATCAATACCGAGTCATTCACCTAAAACGAAAAGTTCTTATGGCAACACCCATTAATTGGTGAGCAAATCGAAAAATATTTCAAGAAAGGTACCTAGAGAACATCTTACCAAAATTTGAACCTCGTAGCTCATTTGGAAGTTGGTCAAAAAACGTTTGTTTCTGACGATGTCCCGATTTTCAAAAACCAATTAAACACACAAAACGACTAAGAATAACTTCTAGACCCTTCCAACATTAAATTTTTTCCTTTTTCTTCATTTTATTCTGGAGCAGGTGGAAATAATCCGCATTTTTTCTAGAATGCAATGGAGGAAAACGAAAAAACTTACTGTTGGAAGTGTCTACGAGTCATTCTTAGTCGTTTTGCATGTTTAACTCGATTTTGAAAATCGCGACCCTGCCCAAAACGAGCGTTTTTTGACCCACTTCCAAATTAGCCAGGAGATTCTAATTTTGCTAAAACAATCTCCAGGTAGCCCCCTAAAGATCCTTGAAATATTTTTTGAATCACTCGCCAAATAATAAAAATTGCCATAAGAACTTTTCGTTTTAGATGAATCACCCGGTATAGATGAAAATAATACAATTTTAAAATATAGCTTCGAATCTATTGATTTCAATTAATCAAATTAAATGATTTTATTCCGATATAAAGCTTATTAAAAATGTTAACAATTACGTATTTAATTCATCGATATAAGTAGCAGAATACATTTTTGTGTTTTACTTTAATACAAACAATTCTTAATTATTGCTAGTTGTTTTATGTAGTTAAAAAAAATTCTAGATTAGTATTAACTTGATGAATAATTATACCAAATATTCAAAAATACAAAGAATTCGATGATTATTCAAAAGATGTATACAAAACATGTTTATTTGATTAGTACTTTAACCCATTTTCTAGGACCTACCTAGTAGGGGCTACTTTAAGTAGAGTGACTAGAGGAGCTTACGAGGGTAAAAATAACAATTATACAAAAAGTAGAAACACAAAATTTTAATGTAACTGTTTTTTTTTATCACATATTTAGATTCTGTGGTAAAATTGAAAGGAACTGTCTAAAGTTTTTCTGATTTTTCGAATTTTAGTAAAATTTTGAGCTCTGTATTGTTTGATCGAAAAATTCATTCCTCAAAAATAACTAGAAATACTATAACTTTTGTTTATTCTTTATACTTTACGTTAAATTCGTTTTTCCTTATCCTATATTCAAACTGCAATATCGTCTAATAAAGTTCCAAATATTATAAAAATGTTAGACCAACAAAATCCCTTCGGATTTTATCAAAAAATCTAGAAATGCAATAAAACATACCGTTACATCTACAAAAAGTGCGTATGCCTTTATAATGGGGATTTCTAGATTTTGAGGACAAAAGTATTTATTGGATCGAGTTTAGATGTCAAATTGCTGTAACTAAAATTTCATAAATTCAGACTTCTTATACTCAGAATTGGTCATGAACGTGAATCCCCTCTAAATCTGTACAGTCATTAGTACAATATCGACAAGCTAAAAGCTATAAAAATCAAATAATTTTCATGTTTTTTCCTCTCATGATTAACATTTTATTCCATTTTTTTTTAGATAAAACAAATCCAATGAATTGGAAATCACCTGGTATCCGCGCTAAAGCTGCATTCGATTTTGTGGCACGTAGTCCAAATGAACTTAGTTTTACAACAAATGATGAATTAACATTAGCACCAACTTATATACAAGAAGAAATGAATTTAAAGAATACAGGATGGGCATTTGCTGTTGCAAATAATGAACGTGTTGGTGTTGTACCATTAAATTATTTAGTTACACTTAAAACACCACCAGCTTTACCAACACAACCAATTGAAAATAATATGAATAAAACAACACCACTAACGACAGCAGGACTAGCTCCTGAAATTAAAAATTCAACTAAACAAAGTAAAATATCAATTCAGACACCAATAGAGTCTGTAGAGAAGAGTAATGACAACAATAGTAATAGTAGTAGTATCAAGATTGATAAGAACAATAATAGTAAAGTAGTAGATGAGATAGAAGCAAAGCCCGTTAATTCAACGACTCATCATAAATCGAAACGTGTTAGTTTTGGCGAGAATCAAATATTTGAAAATATTGATCTTGATGATTATTTCAATGAAACAAAAGAAGTAGAAAAGTCATCGAAGATTGATATAAAAAGTAAAATTCATGAAAATGATGTAAAAGATAATGTTGAAGAAAATGTTAGTAAAGGTGAAGATTCTAGTGATAAGTAGTTAATGTTGAAGATATTAAAAAAAATAAAGCACTCAGCATTTATTCGTTTATGGCAAAATTTTGGGGAAATTACCATAAAAGAACTGATTTTTAGTGTTAAATTTTGTTCTATTGTACTTTATATGTATATTTTTAAATTTGTATAGTCAAATTCAAACTAGAGGTATCAACTGTTTATACAATATTTTAATTGACTTGGTTGCTTTTCAGAGATGTAAGAAAATGTTACCAGTTTTTGTAAAAGAATTTGAAACGATTTGAAAAATCAAAGCTCTAGTTTGAATTCAATTTTAGATTTTTTATGGGATGTATGTATTGTTATATATAGAATAAATTCTTAAACGCTTAATCTGCTTTATAAATTAAAAAAAATAAACTTCCCAATTATATCAATTATTTATTAAAATTTCTGACATCTTACAAATAAGGTTCTGGGAATTCGAAAGTAACCTCCCTGCCTGTTAATTTCTTATAAACTGAAGCAAAGGTGTCAACCTAAATAGAATAAACTTGATTTAGTTCTGTCAGTTATCGGACAATAATCTAATTACCTTATGTTCAATTGTAGTTTGTTGATTTTTATCCAGATGTACTTTAATTAATTGTGAACCATCTAAACGTACACGTATACGTTTACCAACAATTTCAGCTGGATAAACAAGATCCTCAAGTATAGCATCGTATACAGCCGTCAATGTACGAGAACGTGGACGTTTCTGTTTATTCTGTGCACGTGTTTTACGTGTCGGTTTTGGTAAAATCTTACGTTCACCAACGAACACAACATGTTTACCACTAAATTTCTTCTCTAATTCACGTACTAATCGTGTTTGGACTTTTTGAAATTGTTTCAATTTCGGCATCGGCACATAGATGATAACAGACTGCAATAATACATAACGAATTGAAAATTTATCATGATAATCATAAGAAATACCGAAAATTGTACAAACCTTCTTGTTATTCAATTCAATTTCTTTAGCCTTAGTTATGTGTAATTCTCTAAGTTGAGCTTTCAAATCTGAACTCATTTCCAATTCAAGCAATGCCTGGGCTACTTGAGCCTCAAAGGCGTCAGGTTCAGCACCACCGGCTTTTATTATTTTTGATGACATCTGAAAAAAGAAAAACTCTAGAAAAACTAACCTATACAACTTAAAGGAAATCAATTTCAAGACAATGCAGAAAATACAATCAAGCCACTTGCTACAAATAGAAGTAACGATAATAATTCATTAAAAATTTGCTATTTTTTCACGAATTTGGTTTTCAGCAGAAATTAAAAGGTTAACGCTTATCCTAGTTTATTGTATCGCAAATTGACCATCCACTAACAAAATATTGTGAAACAAACAGTAGAGAGTATATAGAATACACAAATTAGAATATTTTTATTAATTTTTACGAAAAACACTCAAAATTTTATTAAAAATTATTAAAATAAATTAAAACAAAACGTGTACCTTGTCAATCACATAAAAGAAGGAAAGTTGACCATTAACAGCGCATGCTCAAAACTTAGTTAAACAATTGTACCAATTACAGATTTCAAAAATTACTAGATTTTATTGGAGAAATTCAAGACAATTCCTAATAATTTCCTGATGATATCGTAAGTAAAGCCAATTTCTATGTTTTAACTTCAGTTTGTAAGTAATTAGCATTTTTTCCATTGTTTATAAGTCTTTTTTTTAATAGAATTGATTTTCGATACATTTGAACTACTTTGACTGCAGCGACCTCTGTATCACTTTCAGTGAAATCGCGATCGACTGGAAATTTGTCAGTTTTCCTGAAAATATCCCAAAAAAATGGCTTCTTTATGTGGCCGAGTTGCAATTTCAGCGGCTAGAAGAAATGTTTTATGCTCAAATTATCGATTTTCATCGAAAGGTAAATAGATTAAACCATTATTAATTAAACAGTACGGTAAATCTATCACCTGCCTTACGATTGAGAAATGACAATTACGTAATTGTATTTAAATCCAAGAAAAACAACAAATTCGTATTTAATTATTGTATACAATTAGTAATTTTTAATTTGTACTGTTATGGCGTGTTATTATTATCTGTTTGATTGATGTTTGTATTGATTTTTGTTTGTAGTGACAATGGGTGACCCACTCGAACATGCTACTGGTTTAGAAAAACGCGAATTATTAGCAAAAGTAGCTGGCAATGATAATCCATTTGATTTGAAAGTAATAAAACGTGGTCCAGGCACCAAAGAATCACCAAATGAAATACCATCAGCTTTTGATTCGCGTTTAGTTGGTTGCATATGTGAAGAAGATTCAACTAGTGTAAATTGGATGTGGTTACATAAAGGCCAACCGAAACGTTGCGAATGCGGACATTGGTTTAATTTAGTCCATAAAGCACCACTATAACAGTTTATAAAATTGATAAAATTAAGAGTTGTAACAAGCTGTGACAGCTTCTAGAACTAAATATTTAGTCCATCAGTGTAATAAACTTATTTGTTCTTTTATGTGTGTTTTTTCTCTATGCTGTAAATATAATATGTAAGCTTAACAATGATTTTCGTTTGAAAGCTGTACAATCCGAAATTCAGCGAATCAAGCCATTTGATTGGTCGTTCAGTGGTACCCATGAAAGATTCTATATTATTATACGTCCATTTAATTTACAAACTGAAGGCATCTGGGAAAAAATCTCCCTTATAAATAAAAGACTACCTTACCTACTTCCGATTTCACAGTTTTTTCATTTAAACAATCTACGATAAACATGTTAAGCTTCTCAAATATCGAATTTAGAATTTTAAATTGTATTCGTATACAATTTATACATCCTTAGAGAATCCTCCAGACCGAAAACCTTACTCTTACCTTAATTTTTAGGATTTAAATAAAACTAAATCGATTAATTTATTTTAAATCAACTGACATAACCTCAAATTCCCTAATATAACCTCAAAAAAATTGTAAACATGCCTGTTGACCACAAAAGAATTACAGGGCCTGAAAATACAGTTCCTTACCAGCTTTACAGTGTTTTAAATACAGAATCATTAAAGACGCAATTTGAGAAAATTGTAAAATCGGATAATACAAGATGTGACGGTCGGAGATTCGAAGAGCATCGTAAAATTTGTAAGTTTTCCATTTAATCAATTAAATATTTAAAATCTCAATACAAAAATATTATAGTTATGAAAACTGGCGTTGCGAGTCAAGCAAAAGGTTCCGCCTATATTGAATTGAACGAAACTAAAGTAATCGTTTCTGTTTTTGATCCTAGAGAAATACCGAACAAAATTGATTACAGTCTAAAAGGTGAAATCTATTGCGAGTTTAAATTTGCACCGTTCAGTTGTAATAAACGACGTCTACATCAACAAGATAATGAAGAGAAACAGTATAGTGCTATAATGAAACAGGCATTAGAACCGGCTATATTACGACAAGAATTTCCCAATTTTCAAGTTGATATTTATGCCTTGGTCTTACAGAACGATGGTGCTGCATTGAGTGCTGCAATAACAGCAGCTGGTCTAGCATTAGCACATGCTGGTATACCAATGTACGATATGATTACATCGGCCACAATAGCTGTACAAGGTGATGTTAGATTACTGGATCCTACACAAAAAGAACAGGATCTGTGTCAATTACCGTTATATGCGAATGATAGTCATGATAACAATCATGGTATTATTGTATTGTCGGTTTTATCAACACATGAACAAGTCTCACAACTCTATCAAACTGGAAATGTATCATTGGAGTGTCTGTCGGAATGTGTTAATAAATTACTGAAAGCTACTAAAGAGATTGTGCCACTAGTTGAAAAATGTTTGGTAAAACATGTTTTAAAAGTTGCACAATCTGTTAGAGAAGATTGAATTTGTTTAAATAAAATCGTTTCTATAATTACCGCCTTTTTGTATATGAATATGATCAAGTTGGTCCTACTGTGCTTATTATTTTCGGTGTTGCCAGTTTGCCAATTACATAATTTACAGAATTTATATCAACGAAAATTTTAAAATTATATCAATAATAGTAACTACCATTAATTTTAATTGATGTAATAAATTTCTTAAGATGCGTTTGTTTCTTGCTAAATGAATTAATAAAGGTTTCTTCTGTGGTGATCTAGTAGTGGTAAATTAGACAACAGGGCCACTGTCATTGATTTTGAGGTTAGGTGTGTGTTACCTAATAATTTTCTTTCGAAGCAGTGTAATTACTGATATTTTCGTTGTTTTCCATCGAAAATCCATCAGCAGAATGGCTGTTAGTTTCGTACAGAAACGTTTTATGTCCAGTGCTTTGCAACTTTGGGCATACAATTTGTCCGGTTTCAACAAATACGGTTTGATGAGAGACGATTGTTTAGATGAAAGCATTCCGGAGGTTCAGGAGGCATTACGACGATTGCCACAACATGAACGTGATGCCCGCAACTATCGCATCTTGAGGGCCGTACAGTTATCAATTCAGAAAGATATTCTACCAAAGGAGGAATGGACAAAATTCGAAGATGATCGTTTGTATTTAAAACCATTGGTTGATGAAGTTAGACGAGAAATGGAAGAACGTATCGAATGGAATAAAAAATACTAAAAAATTGTAAATCATGTATTTAGTAGTGTTGTACAATTTCGAAATTAATAAATACTTATAATTCAAATTGACGCGTTTTTATTGAGTTTCTTTCTGAAAATGGTAATATAACCTATTAAAAATACGGAAAATACAAAGGAAATCCTATAAATAAGTATTTAAAACTATTCTTTTCAAGCATCATCTTCGATTTTCGGTGCCAAATAGAATCTCAAGTGTCCTAAATCGGGAATTTGATATTCAACCACCAATGGCACATTGTCCGACATGGATAATTGGACTCGATTCGATAACGGTGTAGCTTTCGTGAATGAATTCAAATATTCACAGGCAAATGTTAATGAGACAGGTTCTTGCATTTCAATCGTCACAGATTCCTCTTCTTTATCGAAATTATTCGTTTGTGCTAATTTCACATTAGCCGTACCGACATCACCACCCGTACAAAATTTCACACCTTCTTTCGTACAGGAAATAACAATGGATTCACCGAATTGCGATAGATCACGACAGATTTTCGCAAATTCAGCTGATGGCATACGAATAACGCATGAAAAGTCCGTTTCAGGTATACCGAGGTGCTCCTGATCTAAATTCATAAGCTTCATTTCGTAATCGGAGATTTTCTCTTGTTTCTTAGATTCAAACATGAACGTTACAACATCAGCATCATCTTGGGCTTTTATTGTTACCGTATCGTCATTGTTGGCGCATTTGAAGATCTTTGCCATGCTACAATTTACAAAAATTGAAACAAACTTATTATAAGAGGTAAAGATTTAAAGGGAAATACCTTGAAAGACTCATGCCCATTGTTAAATTACGATCACATCGGTATTTATCGAAACCATCAGATCTTAACATTAATGATACTAAAGATACATGAGAATTATCCATGGCTTGCAATTGAATACCCGTCTCGGAACAATCAAAAGAGGCTTCATTCAGAAGATCTTTGATTGCGTCGAGGATTTTTTTAAAAACTGCACTTTTCACTAAACGAGCTTCGAACATTTTTAATTCGTTTTAAAATAGATATTGCAAGAAAAAATAAAAATAAAATACAAAAATTCAATACTGAGACGCTAAACAACAAGCAAAAACGAGGGAAATTAACGGCTATCCGCGCCAAGTTTAGGGATCATTATATTTTTCTGTTGGCAATAGTGGCGATACTAGTACTCAAGACAGTGCCAAGTATAGAAGAATCTCGGCAAATCTGCAGATGTAAGAATTCTAACATTCAAAATAAAATAACAGAACAATTATTCAAAATTATAATTGTATCAGTCTAAAAATTTGAGTCAATTTTTGCTCGTTTAAGAAATGTGTACAATTACAATAGTTAAAATAATCGAGCATTGCAATTTGAACGAATTGATTTGGCAACGATGCAATAATTTTAAAGACTTTAAATATAGTAATATTAAATTAAAATGTAAATATTGTTGTTTGTTGTAAATAATTGTCCGTAATGCCAATAAATCAAAATGTTCTTCTAATAAGATGATTAAAATTTAATCTACAAAAAATCCTGATACTCAATTTAGGAATATTGTTTTTTTCGGTTGGCTTTACTGGTGGTCAGTTGTCAGTTTAGTATTTGACAGATGTCAATCGACCAAGTGTTTGTAAATCTTATTTTTGATGTAATTTGGTGAGAATTCCTTTACGATATGTTTAACCAAAGCGGCATTGGTGGTTTTGGTAATTTATCATCGATGAGCAATGCGAATCCGATGAAGGACTTCGAAGTAACTCAACCACCGGACGATTCGATCAGTTCGTTGGCATTCTCTCCGGCTACACTAAATCAAAACTTTTTGATTGCCGGCAGTTGGGATAACAACGTACGGTGTTGGGAGATTGAACAGAATGGTAAAAGTGTACCGAAATCGATGCAAGCCTGTGGTGGGCCAGTTTTAGATGTCTGTTGGAGTGATGATGGAACTAAAGTAGCACTGATTTAGTTTTGTTAAATTGCAACTGTTGATATTATAAAATTTCTAGGTGTTTATGGCAGGTTGTGACAAACAAGCAAAAGCCTGGGATTTAGCCAGTAATCAAGTGATACAAGTAGCACAACACGATGCACCAATTAAAACATGCCATTGGATCAAAGCACCGAATTATTCATGTTTAATGACCGGTTCATGGGATAAAACATTGAAATTTTGGGATACACGTACACCGGCACCTATGATGAGCATTAATTTACCAGAACGTTGTTATTGTGCTGATGTAGATTACCCAATGGCTGTTGTTGGTACAGCTGGACGACAGATTATTGTTTATCAACTAGAAGGCAAACCACAAGAATTCAAGAAATTAGATAGTCCATTAAAATATCAACATCGTTGCGTTGCTATTTTTAGGTAATAATAATCTCTACTATAATTTTAGGGATGCTTTTATATTGAATTAATTGTAGAGATAAGAAGAAGGCACCGACAGGTTATGCGTTAGGTTCGGTTGAAGGACGTGTCGCAATCCAATATGTGAATCCAACAAATCCTAAGGACAATTTCACATTCAAATGTCATCGTTCTAATGGTGCACCGAATGGTTACCAAGATATCTATGCAGTTAACGATATAGCATTCCATCCAGTTCATGGTACCTTAGCAACAGTTGGTTCAGATGGTTCATTCAGTTTCTGGGATAAAGATGCTAGGACCAAATTAAAATCGTCTGAATTAATGGAACAACCAATCACTAGATGTACATTCAATCATAATGGACAAATTTTCGCGTATGCTGTCAGTTATGATTGGTCGAAAGGACACGAATTCTATAATCCATCGAAAAAGAATTACATCTTCTTAAGATCGTGTTACGATGAACTCAAACCACGCACGTCTTCATAATTGTTTTTTTATTTCTCTTCTGATTATGTGTAAGCATTTAAAATAAATACAACTATCAAATATGTGGGTAGCAATTTATTTGAATTAATTTATTTACAAACTACTAACATAATTGGGAGTTATTGGTTCTCCTCCTCCTCGTGCCCATTTTCCTGATCGTGACCATGCTGATCGGGGTATATACGATCGTAAATAGCAGTGCCGGCGATTGTCACCAAAAATGCAGCAAATCCGAATCGAAAACCACGGAAAAATAGATGAAATAGACGGCTGTTTTCCGTGCCGAACACTTGCTTATCGTAACGCCAGACTTCGTTGCGTAACCAAGGATCTCTTAAACCTTCAGCGGCCAAAACCTCTTGGGTCAGCCGTAATTTCGGTACTTGCTCAACTTTATAAGTACGATAATCAGGCACTTTATAGGGTTCGTGGTGGTGATCGTGGCCCCCCATTATCAAATTCTGGAAAGTATTTGATTGACAATGAACATAACCTCAACAGTGTCGATTGATACTGAATGAAAATTATTAAATATTGTTAAATTTCTTTAATTATATTGAAATAATAGTGGTTTATAAATTTAAAATTACCTTTTATTCTATAAAACCTTATTTAAGATCGATAATTTACAAACCAATATCAATGTTGCCAACAGTACAAAACTAAATTTTCTAAACTATTATGAAAACAGAAAACTCAATTTCGATTACAGAAAATTTAATTAATTATAAAAAAAATACATAGATTAACAGATTACAACACAATAAATTATAAAATAATTAGTACGCGAAATTCCTTTATAGATTTTCTTAAAAAGTGAAATGTTCGATTATTCTGGTGGATTTTGTATAACCATTAAAAGGAATTCTTTATCTGGTGCCACCATAATTTCATGTTTTTTCGAACGAATTCGTAGAAATGTTAGATCATTTGATGGATCAACATCGCGAACAACACCGCGTGCCTTCTCTGAGAGACCACCAAGAAGAGTGGCGTACTGAACAGTTTGCGAATTGTCCATCGTACTTTTTACGGGCAATCCTTAAATTGTCGGTATTAGTTTATAATAATTTCCACAAATTTGTGCGATTTACCTTCAGAATTTATTACAACTGCACCAATAACACCCTTATGGGTTTGTATACGTTTCATTGTCTCTTCAATTTCGTTCGACTAAAAATTGGAAAATATTGTAATTTTTCGTGGGAAAATTATTAAATTATTTACCATGTTTATAGTTTAAATTTTTCAATTAGAAAGTTTGATATTTTTATTTAACAGGAGACGTTAAACACTAAAATGACAGTTACAACCCCAATAATCGACAAAATCAATGTTGCCAATAATAAGAAATGACAATTTTATTGTATACTTTATTAAAAAAAAATCTGAAACTGGGCTACATATATCAACTTAAAAAGAATTTATCACAAATCAAAGACAATAAGGCTGAATGATTTAAAATGCCACGAAACAATTTACTAATCTGTAGGTGTTTGAATCACTATTAAAATATATTCTTTATCGGGTGCAATCATAATTTCATATTTCTTCGAACGAACACGTAAGAACGTTAAATCATTTGTTGGGTCTAAATCTTTGATAACAGATCGTGCTTTGTCCGCTAAATTACTAACTAAACCAGCGTATTGAACGCTTGTAGCGTTATCCATTGATGTTTTAAGCGGTATACCTTCAAAAATTAATGTATTGATTACTTTAGGAATTTTTGGTTATTATTGAGATACCTTCATTATTTACAACAATCACACCAATTACGCCTTTGTAGGATTGTAGCTTTTTCAAATAGTCATCCACCTCGTTTGCCTGAAATATACAAAAATTATTCCCGTTACAGTATAATAATTGAATAAAATTACCATTTTGTTGATTTATTTTACGACTTATTTTTCTTTGATGTTTTTTGTTGAGATCCCTATTTGTCACAATGACAGCATATGTTGCCAACTGTATAGAAATGAAAGTTGTTTCAGTTGTTTTCGCATAACCCCGGCTCCACATGTTGGTTCCAACGGTGTTTCTCCAATGTACGGTCGAAGGAAATGTGCTGTCGGCTTTTGCTGACAAATTTTTAATGCGGCACTACTGTTAAGGCTTAAGGCAAAGGAGGTGAATTTCAATTTTTCAAAAAAACAAAAATGGATGACCATTCGTCAACAACGCAGACGCATTAACAATTTCACCGTCACCTTGAAATTAGTTCCGCAAAAGCCCACGACCCTTTAGAAGCATGACGTTACGAGTCTTATATTTTATTGTCTTTGCTGTATATTGTGTTATTTCGTTTGGGAAGAATGAATCAAAAACGTGAATTACTTTCGAAAATTGGTTTACGTTTAGATGGACGTCGCGCAAATGAACTGCGACGTATCCGTTGTAAATTGGGTGTTTTCAGTCAACCGGACGGTAGTGCTTACATCGAGCAGGGCTTAACAAAAGTGTTGGCCGCCGTTTATGGTCCACATCAGGTGCGTGGAAGTCGTGCAAAAGCCCAACACGATGCAGCCATAGTCAATTGCCAATTCAGTATGGCTGTCTTTTCAACCGGTGAACGCAAAAAACGGCCCCGTGGCGATCGAAAATCCACCGAAATGTCCATCCATTTACGGCAGGCTCTAACGGCTGCTATAAAGACTGAATTGTATCCATGGTCGCAGATTGATGTTTATGTAGAAGTCCTACACGCCGATGGAGGTATCTAAACTAATGATAAAAAAGAAAACATCGCTTAGAATTGATATTTTTAGGAATTTATCCGGCTTGCGTGAATGCTGCTACTTTAGCATTAATTGATGCTGGTATACCATTAAAAGAGTATGTATGTGCATGTACGGCAAGTTTAGCCAATGATGATGTACCAATGGTGGATATTTCACATCAAGAGGAAACGATTGGCGGACCAACATTAACTGTAGCTGCATTACCGAATTCGAGCAAAATTGTTCTTTTGGAGATGTCGCGACGTTTTCATGTCGATCATTTGCCAAAAGTTTTAGAGAAAGCATTGCAAGGATGCCGTGATATTAAAAATATTTTAGATGAGGCTGTACGACAACACGTTCAAGATGTTGGCAGTTCAACAGGTTGGACGAATACGACTTAGGTGTATTTGTATAAATTTTCGAAAATAAGAATTACAATATTTTGATAAATATAATAGAAAATAATACCTAAATATGAATCTTGTTTATAGATTATTTACAGTCATTACGGCAATTTGTAATGAATATATATAAAAAATCGGAGGATAATAAAAAGCACTTTTTTTCGGTTGAAGTAATGGTGGTATTCAATTCGGGGTGGCGTCAGGATGTCTCTCAATAACCATAGCAACAGCCTAAAATTTCAATGATTAAGTCATGGTTTGATGATAGAAAAAATGAAAAATCACCTGTCCCCCGGCAGCACAAGCAGCAACTAATCCCAATTGTCCATTTTCACGTACTAATCGATTTGCTGTATGCATAGCTAAACGTATACCGGTAGCAGCAAATGGATGTCCGATTGATAACGAGCCACCCCACTTATTAAATTTGTTCATATCGGGCGTACCAACTTTACATTTTCTATTCATATATTTTTGTGCAAACCAATCACTATCCATTGCTTTTAAATTTGCTAAAATTTGTCCAGCAAAAGCTTCATGAAACTCCCATACATCAATATCGTTTAAACTTAATTTCGCTTTATCTAATACAACAGGTGTAGCATAAGCTGGACCTAATAATAATTGATCGATTGGATCTTGTGATACAAATGTAAAATCACGCAAATACGCTTTCGGTTTTAAGCCCAAAGCTTTTGCTTTTGCTTCTGTTGTAATGAGAGCAGCTGAAGCACCATCCGTCTGAAAAATCATCAAATTTTTCATTAAAATCACAAGTTTAAAACTAAATTTTAGTATTTTACCAAAAACGATGCATTAGCAGCTGTAATAGTTCCATGTGGCTTAATAAAAGCTGGCTTCAGTTTTGCCAATTGTTCCATCGGTGATACACGAATACCATTATCTTTTTCAATAGTTTTATTGGTACCATCCGAACCAGGTACTTGAACTGGTATCAAATCGGTAAAATAGCCTTTATCGGAGGCTTGTTGTGCTAGTGAATGCGATCGATGTGCAAATTCATCTTGTTCTTTGCGACCAACACTGAAAGCAGCAGCTAGACGGTCAGCTGAATGACCCATCGTTTCACCAGATGAAAATTCAGCAACTGCTGGTAATTCTGGTACTAAGAAATCTGGCCGTATTGACGCTAATAATTGTAGTTTCTGTGGTAATGTTTTAGCTTTATTTGCACGTAACATTAAGCTGCGCATCTTACGACTATGACGTATCGGTATATCAGACATGAATTCAACACCACCAGCTACAATCATCTCATATGCACCACTGGCGATCAATCCAATAGCTACAATGATTTTAATTAAAGAATGAAGTTTGGAAAATATAAATAAAACCTGTAGTCATTGCAACATTTGATGAAATACACGCCATTGTAACTGTGTGTCCTGGTGTTTTATCATTGTAACCAGCCGCTAAGGCAGCTTCACGGGCAATATTCGATGTCTTTACTTCTTGGATAACCGTCCCATAGATAACGTAATCGATCAATTCCTTTGAAACACCAGTTTTACGTACAATTCCCCTAAAAATAGTAAACTCTTAAATATTCATTAATTAACAAAACTAATACATACTGTAAGGCTTGTTTGGCTAAATCATGTGGCATTAACTTCGAATAATCAGTACCGGACAATAAGAATGGTGTTCGAACACCATCAACAAGTACGATATTTTTACCAGTCCTATCTGGCACAGTTTTCTTATTGTTGATTTGTGTACCAAGTGAAAATGCTCGAGGTCCACCTGGAAAAAATTTGCATTTCAAATATGAACTTTGAACCGATCAGATTTTATTGAAAATTTTGGTTAGAAATCGAGAAAAAACAACTTACAGAATTGTTGTTGTACAACGCCCAAAGCTGCTGGACTTTTTATTAATGTTTTTGCCATACAATAAGCCATAATTTATTATTATTACTGTTTCTTTGAATAATTTGTTTTGTTGTCCAACACTTCGGTAGTTAAACTAAAAGTTAATTACGGCCACACGTCGTAGATCGTAGACTTTGACCTGCGGTAATGCAGTGTTGTCAACTGTAGAAAACTCAAAGTTGAATGTGTTATATAGGATGTCCCAAGCGGACAGCTACCACTTTAGAAAGTTGGCTAAAAATGCCCTTAAATGTTGCATAATATAATATAATACAATAAAGTGTAGTGGAGGAAGTTTATTAAAAAAGTAACATTATTCTTAGGTGCAACCAAGAACTTATAAGTTCTTAATTGTACCTCTGTTATGTGGGTTGTTGAAGGTGTGCACATTAAGCGTAGCGTAGATTTTTGCCACCCGGTGCGAACCCTAAATTTATTGCAATTGAACAAAAAAAAAATCAGTAAAAAATCTGTAACACTGTCACTATTTCAAATGGATTCAAAATAAAACGTCTTTCTTGAATTAAAACTTTATTCTGCGTGTTTTTACACATTCGTCAATATTAATATGTCGTGTTCGATTCCTAAAATAGCTAATTTATTAACCTCAACGTGAACATTGCAGATCTTAAATGATGATTAAAAAGCTTCAATTCAGAGAAGCTTCTCTCACAACTGGCATTACTTATGACAACTGTGAGGAATATTCTTGGCATTATAACTATATTAGGTAAACTTGATTCAAGTTTGAGCTCAAAAATAAACTTTAATAAACCGTACGAAAGCCAGTAGCCGCGTATACTCAAGCTTTAACTCTTCTTTCTCAATATTTTCTTTTAAATTCTCGAGCAACGCGAACGCTTCTCGAATTTCAGCTGTATCTAATGAAGAAAATAGTTTTCGTTTTAAATCATCTTCGTGCGATAAGAGAGCATCTTTACTTCCGTCGTCAAAAATTTGCCTCCTCCTAATTCGTCTTGGAGATTCAATACCGGATGACTCACCTAAAACGGAAAGTTCTTACGGCAACTCCCTTTATTTGGAGAACGAAACGAAAAATATTTCAAGGATTTATAGGACGGTCCCTAGAGAATATTTTAGCAAAAATAGAACCTCGCAGGTGATTTGGAAGGTGGTAAAAAAACACTCGTTTTTCTCCATTTTATTCTGGACCAGGTGGGAATGTTTTGAATTTTTCCTAGACTGCGATGAAGAAAAACGAAAAAAAAATCAATGCTGGGAGGGTGTATGAGTCATTCTTTGTCGTTTTGCGTGTTTATCTTGTTTTTCAAAATCGCAAACTTGTCCAAAACGAGCGTTCTTTCACCAAGTTTCAAATGAACTACGGGGTTCTAATTTTGCTAAAATGGTCTCTAGGGACTACCCTTCAAATCCTTGAAATATTTTTCGAATCGCTTGCCAAATAATGAAAGTTACCGTAAGAACTTTTCGTTTTAGGTGAATCACTAGGTAGAAATGCCAAGTTCTTCACTCAAGCTATTTAATTCCTCTCTTTTCGCTTCCAATACAGTCTGTAAGGCGCCTATTTTCTGAGCCAACTGATGTATTCAATTAAGTTAAATCCCTTCGTTTGCACATAATTTTGGACATCATCCACTTCACGCAGCACCGTTTGCCAGAGACTTAAGAAACATAGAAACAAAAATAATTGCATTGTAACTAACAAAGTTCCTGCGTCCTTTCATCTGTTCAGGCTTTCGTCCATTTCCCTTTTAACTCCTCTAGCCTTATCAAAATTTCTTTGAAATGACCTCCTGTCATGTTTACTGTATTGTATGTGGTCCTATCTGATATAATGACCATGTCCTGATGCTGTAAACAAGACACACGCTCCACTTTAAATTCTTTTGCCTTTTGGTTTATATTTTTCAAAAATTCAAACTTCTGATATGACATATTTCACATTGTTTCAAATTTGTACTTCATCAGAAAAATCATGCTAAAAAAGTAAAACTATTAAGATTGCCAATGCATTAAGGTGAACATGCTAATTATTAGACTTTCTTAAAAAAAAATTATCAATTAACGTAATTACTCACCATTGGACATTCTGTATATCGTTGTCTATTACTCAAACTAAATGTATTTTTGAGACAGACACAACCTGTGCAAATTTTCGTAGAAATGATGTAAAGATCAAAGTGCAAACACAAGGCTACTGATAGATTAATTCAAACAAATAAAATCTCAATTTGATATTTTTTATTCAAAACAATCTATTATCACAGGCATAATTATCACAATTCATTTTGAATGATCACACTATTCATCCAAATTCCAGATCATAAACCTGTAACGTTAACAAAAATTTAATTAATTGTTAGTAAGTGTTGTTTAATAAAGAGGAAGAATAAGAAGAGATAGTGTTTAATTAGAAAGAAAAGAGGATTTTTTAACACAAAATCTACAACAAATCTTGGATTATTATCATTTTTTTTCTGCTTTTAAATCATGCACACTAATTATCAGAACAATAAATTATTTAAAAACAAATCGAGTATATGTTTATTATTAAAATTCGTTTAAAATAGTCAACGGCTGTTTTTTGTTTTAATTAAATTCAATTTAAAATTTTCGTGTATATTAAAAAAAATTAATCAATACTTTACCTGATTGGTCGGTATATTTGTTCACTAGAAATTTTAAATGAAATTAAATAAAAATTAAATTTCGTAACAAAACGAATATCAGGTTTTATTACATTTTACATTTTCTTTTATTTTATATTTTTATTATATGCAGAAGAGAACACGTTACATTTAATAAAAATTCTAGTGTTATTCTCTAAGAGACTACAATACAAAATCGAGCTATTCCGTAAGCTTATGACTGTTTTTATTAACTCTTGTCGTTTATAATTAATTAATAAGAATCTACTGGTATTTCTTAAAGAACAGCTCATCTTTTACATTATTTTAGTACCTAAATTAAATAAGGTAGCACACAATTTTATTAAGTTTTTATAGGTTTTATTAACACGATTTGAACAGCGTTTTTAAAAGAAAAATTCGTTTTGTTTCTTTCTCTCTGTCTTAATATTTAATGAAATAAATGCAATTTTAATTAAAGAATAAGAAAAAATGCAAAACATAAAGATTAAATTCTATTAATTTAACAATTATTAGCTTTTATTTTGAATTTACCACCGCATAGAAAATTTATTATTATTATTATTATTATTCTTGCATGATTTCCATCAAGTTCAAATCGATTGAGCAATCATTTTGAACATTTATATACTGACTTGATGAAAATCAACATTTTTGTTTTGTTTTAATTATTATTATTGTTATTATTAATTTTTTTATAAATAATTGAAGAAATTATTTAGTTGGTCGAGAATATGGTGATGTACGATAACGACTTTCACTGTGACGACTTGATGACGAACTTGTTGTTTTATAAGATTTCCAACGTTGGGATGGTTCTGTTCACAAGAAGTTTAATTGTTTTTTAGAATAAAAAAATTAAATCAAGAAGAGTTATTATTAAAATTCACAATCTGTTTAAATCAGCAGCAACAAAAAAATACTAATCAAAAGAACAATCATCACAATTAAAGAGTCGTTTTCTTTTGTTTTACA
>JAZBGW010000171.1:25972-36013 GCA_037464815.1 Mylabris variabilis
TTTGTAGGTATTAAAAGGAAGAAAATTAATTCTCTTTTAAAAAGGTATTTTAAATAATATTTTTGTTTGTATACTCTCTCTCTCTCTCTCTCTGTTTGTTGTAAACATTTTTAAGGTAAATATTATAAAAATGGACTTACCGTATGAACTGGAACCCTCACGATAATACTCAGATTCATAATCAGGATCGTAATGATGTGTTGAATAAGATCTTGAATGTGATACAGATGTTGAATATGGTTCGTAGACAGTCTCGACAGCTTCATAAGGATCCTCATAACCGTAACTTTCTTCCATTGCAATTCTAGCACGATCTAAGATGGACATAATTTTTGTTTTTGCTGGCATTACACGTGGTGTTACAACTGGTGTACGTGTTGCCGTTCTCATTGGTACAGGTGGCCGAGGAACTGCTGCTATAATCATAAAAAATAACAACATTAAATAAAATTTATAATAATAATAATAATAATGATGATAAATTATAGTTACTTCTGATAATGCTAGTGGACCGTCTGGAGCTTCTACCTTCTTCTAAAGGATCAGATGACGTCATAATTTCCATTTCTCTCATTTGTTCCTGTCGTATATTATCATTGTTGTCGGGTATTAGATATTTTCGAACTTCGGCCAATGCGAATGCAATACGTGCATGTGCCTCAGCCGGTGGTCCTAATGCTGATATTTCAACATGTAAATCATCGGTTAAATGTGCATATTTCGGATCCAATGAATTGCGTAATTCATCCTCTTTTTGGCGATCTTTCATTGAACCTTTTCCTAATACAGCCATTTTACACATTGTCTCCTCCTGGAGGCGTTTCATTGAATTACCTTTCGGTCCGAGTAATTTACCAACGAAATTAAACTGAAAATAATAATAAACATACTATAAGCGTAAGACAAAATAAAATAAAAACCATACAAAAAAATGATTTCTCTTTTTATTGTCATTTACCTTTGGATGTTCACGAACTGGAACTAGAACTTTTACGGTAACTTTAATTGGTTTTTCACGATAAATATCAACGTATTTTTGATCTTTTGCTGGTATTTTACCAATTGATTGGACCTTTGCAATTTCTGTGAAATTAAATGAAATTAAATATTAACAAAGCTGAAAATTAAACATAATATTACTATAGCTTTATTGCTTGCGATTTGAAAATATTAAATTTAATGACATTTTGACCTTTTCATGTAATTTATTCACATTATAGCGAAAATGAGACTCAACAAACTGTATAATTACCAGTCAAAAGCAATATAAACCAACTCTATACCCCCCCACACATTAACAGATAAAATCATGCAATTAGTAACAGGAATTTATTACAAAATTTTCGCCCCTCACCGATACGTTATGTTATAGTCTTAAACTATACGGTACCGATTATAACGGAAAGACGTTGTTTTGCCTGAAATATTTAAGCTGTTATAATGACAAGTGATATACTTTAAAAGCAGTGCGATCAGCTGATCGGTATCCGCTATATTGACTATACTGATTCACGTAGTTTATACAATTTTCTATTGGTTCCGTTATTTCCGAAAATATCATAAGAATATACGTTGTACGATATGATTTTAGGTCTTTTAAGTTACAAGTAGAGTCCGGATCTCGGCTCCTTAGAGCATGCCAGGCGAAACTAATCCCTAGAAAAATTTCAATGTAGCGGATCTTGAATCTCCGCTGCAACCACGTAGTTTTAACATAACTTTGACTGCCAACAAAACGAGCTGCTCTATAAAAATAATAAGCGAATGTTGAAAAATAGTAGACCATTCATAATACTTCTGTTAACAGAGCGACGTCATTGCTAAAACGTAGATGTTTGATTTTAGTGAATTTCTCCATGGAAACGGTTCCTCTCCGTTGTTTTCTCACAGAGACGCGATTAAGTTGATTCATATTCGAAAATAAATAAAATAATGTAAATTAAAAAATTGTCTATATACATATCTATATTGATTTACTAATTTTGGTAAATGGAAATTATTTTTAAATTTAATTCATTATAATAGATGTATAATATGACATAATATTATGGCAAAACTGTAGATCCGAACGAAAATGTTATACCTTATAATAAGTTGTAACGGAGAGTTTATACCGTATCGGTGACGGACAAAAACTCTCTAATGGTTAAAAGAGATTCATGATGAGTCGTTACAAAATTTTATCAGCTTCATCAAATAAAATGTTTAATTTTATTACGTTCTTAAAATTTATCGACAAATAATAACTGGACAATAAGTGTTTGTGACGAGAAAATTAGTTTTGAGAGTTTCTAAACTCCACGAAATTAAATTACTGTATTAATAAAGAAGATAAAGAATACACTTTGAACAAGAAAATGAGCTTATTCTGCTACGTTTAAACTACGGATTCATTCAAACTATGACAGAAATACGTGTTGTTTTAGTACAGGAATTACTGACTTTTCAGAACATGTCAAAATTTTCCAGCTCAAGACCAGGAGAGAGCATTTATGCTTCAAAATAATTTTCAGGAATGGTAGAAAATTAATGAAAAACTACCCATTTCTGTCGACAGATGACTATTGATTTTTAATATTTTAATCTTCGTCATCTTTTAATTTTTTTAGCCGGATGAAAAAGTTTCCTCCAAATCGTTTTAGATAACTACTACGCTTAGACGAATTTTCATATCAGTTGCCAAAAGTTTTGTTTGACTGTTTGTGTACAAAAAAAAATATTACTACATATATTTAAAGTTATTTGTTTTCCGTGACTTCATCTAGATCTTATTTTTATATAAACAAAAACTCCAATCTAACAAATAGTGAGACGATCCGATAACAAATACATATTCGAATCTTATAAAGTTTAGGAACGTTTAAATTTTATCTTCAAACTGTATTTGAGTGAAAAGTCGTTGAATAATCTAAATAGATACCTAATGTTGGTAGTTTGTCATTTTGTAGTATTCAATGATGATCTGCTAAATAGTTTCAATCAAATCAATAGATTTTTAGAGGAGATAATATAAGACAGAAACTGCTCTAAGTACCTGCTAATTGAATTATATACTCTATCCGTTAAACCTTCCGTAAATTCAAGTTTCAAATAGATGTGGATAAATATTGAATATGTCATTATTCAAAGTGATCAATATACATATAATTAAAGGCTGCCCAACCAGAACTTGTTGAACTTCAAAATGATTTACATATAAAAGAAATTTGCGAATTCAAGCAGAAAATAGCTTCTGTATTGTCCTAACTTGTAGCAACTGTACTATTTTTTGAACTTGTTGTTATTGTGGGAAGTAGACGATCGATCGAATACGTATAAATTAATGTGAAGATTTTCAGGAAGCATCATGATAACACAATAGACACTTCTTATGTGTATCTTATCTATTTGATTCATCAACGCGTTAGATTTACATTCTCAAGGCATTATTCCTGGTTTATAAATTTCACGTAGGCGATAAGAGAAAAACTATTGATTTTACAGTAAGAATCGTGTGACAAATGTTCGGGTAGACACTGGTGTTAATAGCGTTATACATCACCATCAACAATGAAATCTGTAGATTGAAACTAAAAACTAATTCGTTCTTAAATCTATCTAGAAAACGAAAAACGTGCCCTTATTTGATCGAAATTTAACATACGCCTCTTATACCGTGACAAGAATGATTACGATAATAAAACACGTTTAAAAACATCTTTGCAGAGGATCTTTTATATTTTACATAATAAAATAGTGTAGTTTAAGAAAAAAAACAATATATTATACAATCTCTCCCATTAATATTGATACCCATTTTAGTATCCATACCTTTTTTAAATACCAATATCTACTTGCTAAACGATGTATACGTGGATATTTAAAATTTTCCCCTCATCCTCGTCTCGTTTTTTTTGCGGCTGTTTTGTGTGATCAATAAATAACACGACAGAATCGTTAATTTTCCAATTTACTGTAAATCAGGTGAACCACCACAATATGCGTATAGATTTCATGTCAATATTGAGGTGGTACTTAAAAACATCGTATGACACATGTCAAATAAATCCTAGCGAGAATGAATTAGATCGTCCATAAAAAAATATCCAATCAATATTGTGTGAATTGGGGGTGAAGTGGATTTTTTTCAAAGGGAAAATCTGGTTTGTTAGAGCTAAAGAGAATTGTGTGGTTTTTGCAATTTTTTGCTCCTCTAAAAAATAATAATAATAAAGTCGATTGAACCTACTATGATTGGAGAGTTCCTGTTTTTCCACACAGTAGTCGTTTGTTAAGATAAAACGGTGAAAATTCTTCAACTCAACAGTTGCACGGTAAAACACACGTAAGGATCTACTTGAAAATATGAAAGGATAATCATCTTTCTTTGATTCAGCACTAGCATAAATTATAATTTAAAAATAATACACCGGGTGCTCTACGTAAGATTATAAGTTCTTATAACAAGCCATATTTTTTGGTGATTTGAAATATATTTCAAGGCTTTATAAGAGGGTGCCTTGAGGTCATTTTAGCAAAATTAGAACCTTGTAGTATATCGGGAAATTGGTCGAAAAAATCTCGTTTCTGATGATCTCTCGATTTTTAAAAAAAACTGTACACGTAAAATGACTTAGAATGAGTCGAAGATCTCTCGCTTTTCGTTTCTCTCCATTTTATTCTGGAACAGATGAAAATGTACCTACCTATAGCATTTTTTCTAGAATGCAATTGAGAAAAAAGAAAAAAATCATTGCTGATAGGGTATTCGAGTCATTTTTAGATGTTTTACGTGTTCACCACATTTTTGAAAATCGCGACTTTGTCCGAAACGAGCGTTTTTTGATAAACTTCCAAATAAGCTACGATATTCTAATTTTGCTAAAATGACCCCCGGCGATCCTTATAGATCCTTGAAATAACTTTAGAATCATCAAATAATATGGCTTGTTATAAGAGCTTCTACTCTTACATCGACCACCCGGTATGTAGAAGAAAATATTCATTATAAAAGACGAGCAGTATGTATCCACAATAGCTCAACGGTAATAATCATAAATTATAACAAATGAAAATATTACTCAATTATTGCTAATAAGTTTCATAAAATTTACTGCAGTGTTCATATGAATTTTTCAACGATCTTATGTTTTTTTAAAAAACAATCCATTTTCCTCTATTTATAAATGATTTCTACATTACCTTATTTTATATTCGCTGCATATGCTTGTATTTGATGAAACTTTATCCTATCCAACTTTCCATCAATTAATAATTTTTCGTTAATTGTTGTTGTTAGTTGCTTGATAACAAACTTTAACAGCATCATGAATTTGAGCGCAATAATGAAAGAGTCTATATCGTTGAACATGGGAAAGTTTACAAGTTTGCAAGTTAAAATTTGTAATTCCAATTTTATGATGTAGGAATTTGTGTTTAATATTAAGAATAAATATTACGAAATTTTACCAACAAAAAAACAAATATATTGTCTTTCTTTATGACGATAAGATTTCTGAAGATGTACAGGTTGTTTTTTTAAAAGTGGTTAATTCTTATGAAACTCCTACTAGTTGGCGAAGCAATTCGAAAATTATTTAAACGAAATGGGCAGGGGGGGGGTACAATTATAGCAAAATTAAAACCCCATAGCTCCGTTGGAAGTTGGTCAAAAAACGATCGTTTCTGACAATGTAGCAATTTTCAAAAACGAAAAATGCACGCAAAACGACTAAGAATGACTGTAAGCCCCTCAAAACAGTGATTTTTTTCGTTTTTCTCTATTATATTCTAGAGAAAATGCAAAACATTTCCAATTGCTCCAGGATAATAATAATAATCTTTCATATTTATCATTATATTTTACGCTCTCTAATTAATATAAATTTCAGTAGACATATTGTAATGTACATGAATTTAACACTGTGAGAATACACATGATTACATACATATGTATGTATGTATGTATGTGGGTACATTAGATATATGAAACTAGGAGAATCGATCTTGTGTAAATTTCAAATGCGGCACCTGTGAACTATTTTAACAGTAAGTTAATTGAATTGAATACAAGATATGGATGTGGGTGGATGATTGGTTGATATAGTGACGATGATGGTGATGGAAGTTTGCTCAATTCATTTAAAATTCGAGTTTCCATATACAGCTTATAGTTCGCTCGCAGTAATAGTGCAAAGTGACTTATAAGCCAAATTATTATACTATAGGGGTTAACAAAGAAATTAGTCTATTGCAAATACTAACAATAGCCTTCCATTGACCTCAACTACCTGCATTAGAAAAATAACGCTTATCTTCGCATGTAGCAAAGAGTTGTATAGTAGTGGAATGGAAACAGTGAATCTATATAAGAAAAGTCAAATTACTTCATGGTTGGGACACACAAAGGAAATTGACTACCGTACATTCTATATTTACAGTAGTCAAATTTCTTTATTAACCTCTATCGTAAAATAATTTTTCACTTTTACTGTGAACGTACCATGCACATAGTTGACATTAAAAAAAAACTCAATATTTTCATAAATACATCTCTGTGACTATAATATTAGAATTAATGGAGTAGTAAAAAAAGTAACGAAATTCAAATAAAACTCATTATTATGAGAAAATTTTGTGAGTTTAGAAAAATTTCATAAATAAAAGACGATTATTACACTTTGTTCCTTGTGCAATGACCCAATGACATTTGCTAACATGTAGAAAAACATGAAAAATCGACCATAAAACAGGTGTCATGTTTAGAAAGGATGAACCTATCGGAAATGAACCTGTCAAGATAATTCCTGTAGGACTAGACATGGGGAATCATGGTAGAGAATGTCACCTTATAGTGACAGTGGTATTATTTATTGAGGAACTGTTCAGTAGATAGACCCTTATATCTGATGTATATAATATTGTGTCTAACAGTAGATTAAATATCCATAATAAATTTAGAGATTATATTTTATATTGAATTAATTAATAATACAAATAGCACAAGCTTTGGTGATAGTAACCGTGATTTAGAAATAGATGACTGTCGTTGTGGACACAAATTGTCTAAAAAGTTGTAAAATACTGGCTAAGACCCAGCTTTACTTCCGTTGCTTAAGCTCGCCTTGGCAAGACCTTGGCTTAAATTGAGCCAACGGTGGGTTTACATGCATTTATATGAGAGGTCCATCAATGTATAGATTTCCATTCAAATGTCTGTAAATCCATGCTTAAGGATCTTGCTAAAGCGATCTTAAGTAGCAGAAAAACTGAACCTAAATACAAACAAGTTTAGGGGAGTTTATAGTCGTCTTTTACTAATAGATGAGAAATCTGTTCAAAGGGCATGCCCAGAGGGGATCTTACAAAACAACATCAACTTCTAGGATCGGCAACAGAAAATACAGTTTGTAAATGTGGTAGATGTAAGGGATGTGAATTGGAGACGAGTATCATTATCAATTTGAAAATGATACCCATCAAAAACTTTATGAATTTCCACAAGTTCCATCTGTATATAAATAAATGATAAAGTTTATTTGTAACTTTCTAAAATGTATTTAAAGTTAAGTGGATTGCTAATGTGATACAATTCTATTATTTCCAGAAGAATGTGTGAACAATTTTTCTTATCACACCTACATAAATCAATATTATTTCTTATGTCATGAAATAAATGTGTAGTATCATTTAAGGATCTATTAAAGACATGATTAACAAGCATTTATAGAGCACTATTATTGGAGCAGTATTACATGAAGACTAAAGACCTTAATTAAGGGCGAACGTAAGGATTCTGTGGATGGAGTATTAGAGATAATGGCATAATATACGTAGTTTACTGGAGATTCTAAATATAAATACAATAATTAGAAGTGGAAACATTGAAAAATATCTTCAATTGAGCTACTTGAAATGTTTTAAGATTTAAGAAACGAATGATTAAATAATTAAAAGCTTCCATATCATCATTTGCCCGTTAGGTAACTAAAAGGCCTCAAGGAAGGACTAAGTATTTTCGTTACTGTTTTGTTTGCCCAACTAGATATGACTTATTACAGTATTTAGGGATGTCAATGTTAACACCATCCGTACTCAAATTTTTGGCTTTCCTTTGATAATAGTATAATATACAAAGTAGACGCAGGTAAAGTAATTTTTTTTAAATACGGGCCTGTTTTTCGCCCAACTGTGCGTCCCTATTTGATTCATTTATTGGGGTGTAGCTGTAAAACTCCACCACCAAAACCGCAAGCTGATTCCGGTCAATTTTCAGTTATTGTGGTGCGTATCATTGTTAATTAGAAATGAAACTGTTATTTCGTTCTCTATAAATAGAAAAGGGTTTTAAATTTATGGTTATTTAGCAATACTGTCAATACAATTAGAACTTTATGCAGTCGAGTACTAACTACTATAATGTTATTGACTTAATGGTATTATGATTTAAATCACATTAATGTACCAGAGGTACATAGAGTATAGTTTCAATAACGTTATTTCAATTTACCTATTAATTGAAAGCTTAAATTTATTAAATAGAGACTGTTATGTTGAATTATTTATAATCTTTCGCTGATGGAAAATATAATATTTTTATATTGATTAAATTTGCAATACAAATTAAAATGTTTCAAAAAAGTATTTTAAAATTTATAAAATCTGTTATAAATAATGGATAAAATTCAATGAGACATCTCTATTCAATATATATCTAAATTTTATTATTTAACAATCTAATTATTGCAAATAATTGTTACTGTTGCATAATTATTGTGTGTACATGTTCAAATAGTAATTTTAAAGTTATTAATCATGATAATTGATGTGATAATAACAAAATTTACCTGTTTTGCACATATGCACATGCAGTGGGATTTATACATAATATATCACAAATAACTGAATTACAATTAATTCTATGAAAAAAGTCTCTTTTTATGTACATGTTCTAAAAAAACACAGGAAATTCAAAATAACTGATCAAAAATCATTGATTTTTCATTATTTCCCTTTCTTTAAATATAAAGAATAGATTCTCTAACTAACTCAACTGATTTGTAATTTTTACAATTTATAAACCTCGTTATAATTTTCAGTTATTTTTCACATACAAACAATAATTGATGATTTAAACGATAATATTTGTGCGGTGCTGACTAAGATAAATGGACTTTTTACCTGACCCGACTTTATTACCATTTTATTGATTTTACTGTTAGTTATTATTACCCCTTGAAGATTTACACAAATTAGTTTATATAGGTATATTGCTATAAACCGAGCTTCTCAAAAGCCATTGAATCTAACGTAAAAAATTCTATTAGCAAAACTCAAATATTTGTCGTGTGCAGTTGTAGTTATATTTTTTTGAAAAATAATCATTTACAAATACCATCGATAAGTACTCGTTTGAAGTAGTCAACCCAATTGTACAGATAAATAAAACTGTGAGGGTACAGGATGAGTGGACATTCTGTATATTTTGATATCGTAATTTTAAATATTAAATAAAAACAAATTCGGTATAATAAAAGTAATTTTTTGTTGTTGTTATATATTTCTTGTGCAAATTAAAATGAAACTATGACTAAATTTTAAAACTCCCTCCTTTTTATATCTAGTATATCACGTCACAATAGATGGCGCTATATTAATTTCAGCATTTTCAATAAGTACAAATTAATAATTTATCGATTAAATAATTCAATAACGATTATTCTTAATAGTATTTGATTTATTTTCCTTTTTATTATTGTTATCATAATTATTATGATGGAACCAATAATAAAACAGAGCTACATTTAGATGATCATAAGGGAACTGTCATAGCTCACTTTAATTACCAATTTATAACAAAATCTATATTACCTTGATCAATTAATCGGCAAGCATTCGGTTGTTTACTTTGGTCCATTGATAATTTTTCAGCCAATAATTCACGTACATATTCACCAGCTTTTTGTACACTTGGATTTGTTTCATCATTCTCACCATCACCACTTTCATTTAATTTTTCTGATATACTTTTACGTTTAAAATTATCAGTGTAACTACTACTAT
>JAZBGW010000172.1:0-36004 GCA_037464815.1 Mylabris variabilis
ATTTGTAAACCTATTATTTTAAATTTTAATTAAAATTTATTAGATGACTGACTACCTATTGATTTTATAACTCAGTCTAGTTTCTTTCACCATAATTAATTTGACTCGAAAAATTGTTATATACAGTCAAAGACTTTAGTTTTTTACTGTTGGCGCCATTGATTTTATACTTTTATTACATCATCGCTAATGATAGCGCATAGCAGCAGTTTCCCCACCACTGTCTTTGGTTAACTGTCAACGTTACAGTGCCATTTTGTCGAGTTTTGTTTAAACAAACAGAATAATTATTAAATTAGGGTGGTTGTTAAACATTTCAATTATAATTAAGTATAATTAATTAGAATTCTGCACTATAAGGGTGAGTAATTTGCTTGTAATTGTTGAATTAGTTTGTTGAAAACACGAATTTAATGGGGGTAAACGTAGACAACCACACCCTTTATCCAAATTTTAAACAAATAAATTCCGAATAAAACGTCTAATTTCCCCCTTTTTAATTCATATTATGTTACAATTGGGGAGTTTTCTGATAAATAAATTAATTTTGTTTTTAAAAATATAATTAATTATTGTAAATTAATTTTATTGTTTCTTAAAATATTTCCTGTAAAATTCTGACAATTTATTATTTGTTTAAATTTTAATAAAAATAAAGTATTGGGGGCAATGCGGTAAAATTACAGTGAGTCAGTTGTAATAAAATAGGTCAAATGATGACATTTAAGTGTGTTAAATTATTGACCAATTGTAATCATTGTTGTGAGATCAACGCCCAACGATTATGTCATAGTTGAAATATGTTTGATTTAAATAAAACCAAAAAAATAAAAATGTTTATAAGAAACTGATATTTACTTATTGTTAGTTATCATTTCTAAATTTAAACAATTTACACATTTTTCAACTGATTAGTTTTATCATTTATCATTGTTATTTCAACACACTAGATTATCGAATTAGCTGCAATTGAGAAAAAGTCGTGAGTTGAAAACGTAGGGCGTAGCTTAATTTCGATCCAGTCTTCAAGTTTTATCGCTGATGTTTAGGTTTATGTATTTTTTTCCTGTTTAGTTCAATTTTAACCACCTCCTGATTCCCTTTGTGAATCAATATGGATCAAATACCTCCACCTAAGGAGGTAAAAATCCTGGAAACAGCTGAGGATATCCAGGAGAGACGTCAACAAGTCTTATCACGTTATGATAATTTCAAAGCGGACGCTAGGGCTAAACGTGAAAAATTAGAAGATTCTCGACGTTTTCAATATTTTAAACGTGATGCTGATGAATTAGAATCATGGATTTTAGAGAAATTACAAGCTGCATCTGATGAAAGTTATAAAGATCCAACTAATTTACAGGTAGATTAATTATTATTATTATTGAGATTTATTGTTTATGAATTATTGTTAATTTAGGCAAAAATACAAAAACATCAAGCTTTCGAAGCTGAAGTTGCTGCTCATAGTAATGCTATTGTAGTTCTTGACAATACAGGACGTGAAATGATTAATCAGAATCATTATGAATCAGAAACAATCCGTAGACGATTAGGTACATATTCACAAAATTTCATGATTATTATTTTATTTATTTTACTAATTTTAATAAAAATCTATTAGAGGAATTACAACGCCTATGGGAGCAATTATTATCGAAATTAGCTGAAAAGGGTATGAAATTACAACAAGCCCTTGTTCTTGTTCAATTCATCCGTCATTGTGATGAAGTAATGTTTTGGATTAATGATAAATCAACATTTTTACAAACAGAAGAATTCGGTCATGATTTAGAACATGTTGAAGTATTACAACGGAAATTCGATGAATTCCAAAAAGATATGGCATCACAGGAATATCGTGTAACTGAAGTTAATGAATTAGCTGATAAATTATTACAAGATGGTCATCCAGAACGTGAAACAATTATAAATCGTAAAGATGAATTGAATAATGCATGGCAACGTTTAAAACAAATGACATTAATGAGACAAGATAAATTATATGGTGCACATGAGATACAACGTTTCAATCGTGATGCTGATGAAACTGTTGCATGGATAGCTGAAAAAGATGTTGTTTTATCATCAGATGATTATGGACGTGATTTAGCTAGTGTACAAGCATTACAACGTAAACATGAAGGTGTTGAACGTGATTTAGCTGCATTAGAAGATAAAGTATCAACATTAGGTAAAGAAGCTGATCGTTTATGTTCAATACATGGTGATCATAGTGATCAAATTCAATCGAAACGTGCTGAAATTGAAGATTATTGGCAAAGTTTAACAAAGAAAGCAAAAGAACGTCGTGAAAAATTAGAAGAATCATATGCACTACATCGTTTCTTATCAGATTTTCGTGATCTTGTCTCATGGATTAATGATATGAAAGCAATTATATCGGCTGATGAATTAGCAAAAGATGTTGCCGGTGCTGAAGCATTATTAGAACGTCATCAAGAACATAAAGGTGAAATTGATGCTAGAGAAGATAGTTTTTCAACAACTATTGATGCTGGTAAACAATTATTAGAGAAAAATCATTATGCAAGTGATGAAGTTAAAGAGAAATTATCAACATTAGCATCTGATAAAAATTCATTATTAGCATTATGGGAAGAACGTAGAATATTATATGAACAATGTATGGATTTACAATTATTTTATCGTGATACAGAACAAGCTGATACATGGATGGCGAAACAAGAGGCATTTTTAGCAAATGAAGATTTAGGTGATTCTTTAGATTCTGTTGAAGCTTTAATAAAGAAACATGAAGATTTTGAAAAATCATTAGCAGCCCAAGAAGAGAAAATTAAAGCTTTAGATGAATTTGCAACGAAATTAATTGATGGTGAACATTATGCAGCTGATGATGTAGCACAAAGACGTGCAATGTTATTAGAACGACGTTTAGCTTTAAAAGAGAAATCCGCTTTACGTCATACATTATTAGAAGATGCATATAAATTACAACAATTTGAAAGAGATTGTGATGAAACAAAAGGATGGATTAATGAGAAATTAAAATTTGCAACAGATGAAAGTTATTTAGATCCAACGAATTTGGGTGGTAAAGTACAAAAACATCAAAATTTCGAACAAGAATTAAATGCAAATAAAATACGTATGGAAGATATAACATCAACTGGACAAGAATTAATTGATGCAAATCATTATGCATCAGAACGCATTCAATCTAGAATGGATGAAATTGTTAATTTATGGGAGACATTAGTACAAGCAACAGATAAGAAAAGCTCAAAATTACAAGAAGCTAGTCAACAACAACAATTCAATCGTACAATTGAAGATATTGAATTATGGTTATCAGAAATTGAAGGACAATTAATGTCAGAAGATTATGGTAAAGATTTAACATCAGTACAAAATTTACAAAAGAAACATGCATTATTAGAAGCTGATGTTGCATCACATCAAGATCGTATTGAAAGTATAAAAGCTGCTGCAAATCAATTTGTTGAACGTGGCCATTTTGATGCTGATAATATTGCTAATAAACAAAAAATATTAATTGATCGTTATACAGCATTACAAACACCAATGGCAATACGTAAACAACGTTTATTAGATTCATTACAAGTACAACAATTGTTTCGTGATATTGAAGATGAAGAAGCATGGATAAGAGAAAAAGAACCAATTGCTGCTGGTACAACACGTGGACGTGATTTAATTGGTGTACAGAATTTAATTAAAAAACATCAAGCTGTATTAGCTGAAATTAATAATCATGATAATCGTATTTGTACAGTTATTGATGCTGGTAAACAAATGATGGAAGATGAACATTTTGCTAGTGATGAAATACGTAATCGTGTTAATGCATTAAATGATCATTGGAATCAATTAAAAGATAAAGCAAATCAACGTAAACAAGATTTAGATGATTCATTACAAGCTCATCAATATTATGCTGATGCTAATGAAGCTGAATCATGGATGAAAGAAAAAGAACCAATTGTTAATAATACTGATTATGGTAAAGATGAAGATTCATCTGAGGCACTTTTAAAGAAACATGAAGCATTAATGAGTGATTTAATTGCTTTTGGTAATACAATTGAAGCATTAAAAGAACAAGCTCGTAATTGCAGGGTAAGATGATGATTATTATTATTATTAATTCGTTAGCTCCTTTGAGGGTGGTAAATAGATGAAATTTTACAAAGAAAGTTTTATATAAACATAGGTTCAAATGTTGATTCTTCATTATTTTATTATTATTATTCGTTTCGTGGGAGGTCTTTTCCAGACCCTCTCACCCGAGACGTGGTTCGTGTCCCACTGTACCTCGACCTTTAAGGCCTTTTGTACACCTGATTTGGGTTAGCTGTCTTCCCCCAGTAGTCCCGTTCTTTTAATAAAGTCCAGGATACTGATTAGGGGAGTACTTTTTATTACATCCGGAGAGATATATTCCCCTCTCAGATACCACGCTCTGAGATCCTTCAAGGCCTCACAGTAGCATAAAATATGAAGGGAAGTTTCATTCTCCTTTTCATAGACCCTATATGTTGGGTCTTTTACAATCCCAATATTATTGAGATGCTTCCTCAGTGGACAGTGTCCAGTAAGCAGTCCTGTGATCCGCCTTAATTTTTCCTATTTAGTTCTAGGAGTTCTTTAGGTCTGCAAATACCTACAAAATTGTTTGGTGTTAGAATTAAGGGAATCCAAGTGAGCTACATGATTGCATGTCAATCTGACAATACAAATGTCAATCTGACTTTGTCATATTAAAGACAGAATATCTAACAACAATTCAGGGTTATTTATTATGATAAAACAATGTTTAAATTATAAAATTATAACGAATGTCCTTCTGCTTCAATACATAGTTTACAGCGACGAAAAAAATTTTCTTGTATTCGTCAAAAATTCATGTTTTCTCTATAATATGCACATCGTACTGGCTCTTCTGAGCATCGCCTGGTTGTAGTGCTTGAACAGTTTGCCGGTGATGAGGGTGTAACATTTCACGATTAAGTACACACCAAAAAAACTCTGTGATAGCATCAAGTTTCTCGCTACATGTCTAGTACTTATCTGAGGATTGTCTGTTACTGGATCAATGATATTTTCTTCATCATGCAATGCATAATGGCGAGTGAAATTTGTAGGGGCTGCACGACCAGTCATACGAAACCTATGGAATGATGTATTTAACACTGAATATGAAGGCTGTTCTCTATCGGGGTATCTGTTTTGATATTTTCTTCCTGCTTTACGAACATTACCATTGCACAAACGATAAACAAAAGTATATTCTTGAATACATTACGAATTATCAAATGTGGCCTAAATGTAAGCTAAAATTGCACTATGACAAAGTCAAAATGACGTTTGTATAAAAATTGACATGCAATTGTGTAGACTACTTCGATTCCCTTAATTCTGACACCAAACAATTTTGTAGGTATTTATAGAGCCGCTCTGATCAATAATGCAACTTTTGCTACCTGAAATATCTTGGATTTTCTTAATGAAGAAGTAAAATTTAGACCTATGTTCATATAAAACTTTCTTTATAAAATTTTATCTACTTTTCATCCTCAATGTTTGTAAAAGAGCTAACGAATCACCGTGTATATGTATAAATTATTATTATTATTATTTGTTAATTTATTAGCAACAAGAACCACCTGTCGTTGATGTAACCGGACGTGAAACTGTTCAAGCTCTTTACGATTACACTGAAAAATCAGCTCGTGAGGTTTCAATGAAGAAAGGCGATCTTCTTCATTTATTGAATTCAAGCAATAAGGTATGTTGAATCGGTTGACTAAAAATGTGTTTATATATGTTGTTGTTGTTGTTGTTGTTTAGGATTGGTGGAAAGTGGAGATTCATGATCGTCAAGGCTTCGTACCGGCTGCTTATGTAAAAAAAGTCGATGCTGGTCTAACAGCATCCCAACAAAATCTTGTTGATAATAATTCAATATCAGCACGTCAAAATCAAATCAATACACAATATGAACGTTTATTAGCATTAGCACGTGAACGTCAAAATAAATTAAATGAAACAGTAAAAGCATATGTATTAGTACGTGAAGCAGCTGAATTAGCATCATGGATTAAAGATAAAGAGATGCATGCTCAAGTACAAGATGTTGGCGAAGATTTAGAACAAGTGGAAGTTTTACAAAAGAAATTTGATGATTTCCAAACTGATTTGAAAGCAAATGAAGTACGTTTAGCCGAAATGAATGAAATTGCAATGCAATTAGTTTCATTAGGACAAACTGAAGCTGCGTTAAAAATACAAACACAAATGGAAGATTTAAATACAAAATGGACATCATTACAACAATTAACAGCTGAACGTGCTAATCAATTAGGTTCAGCACATGAAGTACAACGTTTCCATCGTGATGTTGATGAAACAAAAGATTGGATACAGGAAAAAGATGAAGCATTAAATAATGAAGATTTAGGTAAAGATTTAAGGAGTGTACAAGCATTACAACGTAAACATGAAGGTCTAGAACGAGATCTTGCCGCATTAGGAGATAAAGTTAGGATTATTTCGAAATTATTTATCTATTTAAATTAAATAATAATATTTTTAGATAAAACAACTAGATGAGATTGCAAATCGTTTAGTACAAACACATCCTGAAAATGCTGAACAAACATTAGCAAAACAACAAGAAATCAATCAATTATGGACACAATTGACAGCAAAAGCAAATAATCGTAAAGAGAAACTATTAGATTCATATGATTTACAACGTTTCTTGAATGATCATCGTGATTTATTGGCATGGATTAATTCAATGTTAGGTCTTGTTAGTTCAGAAGAATTAGCTAATGATGTAACAGGTGCTGAAGCTTTAATTGAACGACATCAGGTGAGTTTAATTATTTTATTTTTGCACGATTTTTTTTAAAAATATAAAATAGTTTCAATAGAAAAAATACATATTTACGAGACATAAGTGGATTTTTTTTTGATCTTGTTTGAGATGAACTTTTTTGGTAATATACGAGTTTTTGCATTTGGTTTTTCTCTTTTAGAATTACAGAGCTGAAATTGATGCACGTTATGGGGTACCTCAGGTATTTTTAAAAGTTTTTAATGATTAATGTTTTTCATACTAACAGGTTATTTTAGTATTCCGGAACAAACTACTAAAATTGAAACATTAATGCTTTATTTTTATTTGTTTTTATTATTGTTATTGTTGTTGCTATTTATACAGGGTTATTTACGTTAGACGAAAAGTTCTTATGGCAACTCCCATTATTTAATATATATATAATAACTTAGAATGACTCGAGGATCCTCCCAACATTACTTTTTTTTATTTTTCTTCATTTTTATTTTGGACCAGGTGGAAATGTTTCCCATTTTTTTCTAGAATATAATAAAGAAACACGAAAAAAAACAACGTTGGAAGTGTCTTCGGGTCATTCTTAGCCTTATTGTATGTTTAGCTCATTTTTGAAAATTGCGACCTTGTCCAAAACGAGCGTTTTTCGACCAACTTCCAAATTAGCTACAAGATTCTAATGTTGCTAAAATGATCTACAGGGACTACTCTATAAATCCCTGAAATATTTCATGAATCGACAAATAATGGGAGTTGCCATAAGAACTTTTCGTCTGACGTCAATAATCGTGTATTTAGTAAAATTATCGAATTGTGTAATTTATGAATTTAATTAATTTTCATTAGGAACATCGTACTGAGATCGATGCCCGTGCTGGTACATTCCATGCATTGGAACAATTTGGACAACAGTTATTAAATTCAAATCATTATGCCAGTCCAGAAATTCAAGAAAAACTAGAACAATTAGATCAAGCACGTAAAGATTTAGAACGTGCATGGATTGAACGTCGTGTACAATTAGATCAAAATCTCGATTTAAATCTATTTTATAGAGATTGTGAACAAGCTGAAAATTGGATGTCAGATCGTGAAGCATTCTTAGCATCTGATGAAGTTGATTCAAATGGTGATAATGTTGAGGCATTAATCAAAAAACATGAAGATTTTGATAAAGCAATTAATGCACATGAAGAGAAAATTGCTGCATTAGAAAGTTTAGCAAATCAATTAATTGGAAATGAACATTATGCATCTGATGCTATTGATAATAAACGACAACAAGTTTTAGATAGATGGCGTCATTTGAAAGATGCATTAATTGAGAAACGTTCAAAATTAGGTGAAAGTCAAACATTACAACAATTTTCACGTGATGCTGATGAAATTGAAAATTGGATTGCTGAAAAATTACAATTAGCAACAGAAGAAAGTTATAAAGATCCAGCTAATATACAATCAAAACATCAAAAACATCAAGCATTTGAAGCTGAATTAGCAGCAAATGCTGATCGTATACAATCTGTATTAGCAAATGGTACAAATTTAATTGATAAACGTCAATGTGCTGGTTCTGAAGAAGCTGTCCAGAAACGTTTAGAATCAATTGCTGAACAATGGGAATTTTTAACACAGAAAACAACAGAGAAATCAATGAAATTAAAAGAAGCAAATAAACAACGAACATATATTGCTGCTGTTAAAGATTTAGATTTTTGGTTAGGTGAAGTTGAGAGTCTTTTAACAAGTGAAGATGCTGGTAAAGATTTAGCTTCTGTACAAAATCTAATGAAGAAACATCAATTAGTAGAAGCTGATATTCAAGCTCACGAAGATCGTATTAAAGGTGTGTGGTATACATTAATTTAAAATATTTGTATAAAATATTAATTTAATGATTATTATTTTAAATAGATATGAACGATCAAGCTGATTCATTAATTGAAAGCGGCCAATTCGATACAGCTTCTATTCAAGAGAAACGCCAATCGATCAATGAACGTTATGAACGTATAAAGAATTTAGCAGCGCATCGTCAAGCACGCTTGAATGAAGCTAATACACTTCATCAATTCTTCCGTGATATTGCTGATGAAGAATCATGGATTAAGTAAAAACATTGAAACAAAATTTTTGGTGATCTATTTTTAATAATGAAATTTTGTTTTTTGTTTAATTTTCTTTAGGGAAAAGAAATTGTTAGTTGGTTCAGATGATTATGGTCGTGATTTAACTGGTGTACAAAATTTGAAGAAGAAACACAAACGTTTAGAAGCTGAATTAGGTTCACATGAACCAGCTATACAAGCTGTACAAGAAGCTGGTGAAAAATTAATGGATGTATCAAATTTAGGTGTACCAGAGATTGAGCAACGTTTGAAAGCATTAAATCAAGCATGGGCTGAATTGAAACAATTAGCAGCAACACGTGGACAAAAATTAGATGAATCATTACAATATCAACAATTTTTAGCAAAAGTTGAAGAAGAAGAAGCATGGATTAGTGAGAAACAACAATTATTAAGTGTTGAAGATTATGGTGATACTATGGCAGCTGTGCAAGGTTTATTAAAGAAACATGATGCATTTGAAACGGATTTCCAAGCACATCGTGAACGTTGTAAAGATATATGCGATGATGGTAAAAAATTAGTTGATAATGGTAATCATCATGCTGATAGTATAAATCAACGTTGTCAACAATTACAAACGAAATTAGATCATTTGGCTGCATTAGCTGGCCGACGTAAATCAAAATTAATTGATAATTCAGCATATTTACAATTTATGTGGAAAGCTGATGTTGTTGAAAGTTGGATAGCTGATAAGGAGACACATGTTAAAAGTGAAGAATTTGGTAAAGATTTATCATCTGTACAAACATTATTAACAAAACAAGAAACATTTGATGCTGGTTTAACAGCATTCGAACATGAAGGTATACAAAATATTACAGCATTAAAAGATCAATTAATTCAATCAAATCATGATCAAACATCGGCAATATTACAACGACATGCTGATGTTATTGCTAGATGGCAAAAATTATTAGCTGATTCAGATGCACGTAAACAACGTTTATTACATATGCAGGAACAATTCCGGCAAATTGAAGAATTATTCTTAACATTTGCTAAACGAGCTTCCGCGTTCAATTCATGGTTTGAAAATGCCGAAGAAGATCTTACCGATCCAGTACGTTGTAATTCAATTGAAGAAATACGAGCCTTGAAAGATGCCCATGCACAATTTAGGGTAAATCATTTTTAAATTATTAAATCGTCTATAGATACTATAGTTAATTTTTATTTGGTTTTTATTTAGGCATCGTTGTCAAGTGCTAAAGCAGATTTTGAGGCTTTGGCAGCTTTAGATCAACAAATAAAAAGTTTCAATGTAGGCCCAAATCCATATACATGGTTCAATATGGAAGCTTTAGAAGAGACATGGCGCAATTTACAGAAAATTATTTCAGAACGTGATGTTGAATTGAATAAAGAAGAACAACGACAAGAAGAGAACGATAAATTGAGGAAGGAGTTTGCTAAACACGCTAATACCTTCCATGCTTGGTTAACAGAAACACGGTAATTTATAAATTCACGTTTGTATTTTTGTTTTTGATCAACCTATATTTAAATTGTAATAGTAGATTGATTCTTATAAAGTATCTGTTTTCAGTTATCGGATCTTGGGCTGGGACGGGTAAATTTCTGAGTGCTATAAATAATTTAACACTAATGGGCTTTCTGAATTGTTTGATATATTAACAAATTAATCAAACCTTTTATTCCTTTTAATTTTATTATTGCATCTTTGTGTTGTTAATGAATTATTTAAAAACACGAATTTTTATTGATCAAAATTTCCATTTTTTTTTTCGTAGAACATCAATGATGGAAGGTTCTGGCTCATTAGAACAACAATTGGAGGCAACAAAACGTAAAGCAGCCGAAGTTCGTGCACGTCGATCTGATTTGAAGAAAATCGAAGATTTAGGTGCAATATTGGAAGAACATTTAATTTTAGATAATCGTTATACGGAACATTCAACCGTTGGTTTAGCACAACAATGGGATCAATTAGATCAATTAGGAATGCGTATGCAACATAATCTTGAACAACAAATACAGGCACGTAATCAATCAGGTAAGTTGCTTTGATTTGATTGTTTAATTTTTATATTGTACATTTGAAATTGATTTATTTTTATTTTGATAATAGGAGTAAGTGAGGATGCTCTAAAAGAGTTTTCAATGATGTTTAAACATTTCGATAAAGAAAAAACTGGTAAATTGAATCATCAAGAATTCAAGAGTTGTTTGAGAGCTTTGGGTTATGATTTGCCAATGGTTGAAGAAGGACAACCGGATCCTGAATTTGATGCTATTTTAGGTAAATACCTACAGGGTCTTTTTAAATGTGATCAATTCACATGAAACACCTATTAGTTGGCAAACGATTTGAAAAATATTTCAAGGATTTTTAGAGGCTATTTTAGCAAAATTAGAATCTTGTAGTCCTGTCCGAAGTTGGTCAAAAAAACTGGTTTCTAACAATGTTGCTGTTTTCAAAAACTATTTAAAGATGTAAAATGACTACATTGATTTTTTTCATTTTCTCCATTTTACTCTGGAACAGGTGGAAGTGTTTCGCATTTTCTCTAGAATGCAATGGAGAGAAACGAAAAAAATCACTGTTGAGAGGGTCAAGTCCTTGAAATATTTTTGAATCGCTCGGCAACTAATAGGAGTTTTATCAGAATTAACCACATTTAAAAAAAGCCTGTACACAGTGTCATTAACTTTAAAAAAATGAAATCAAAATTGTTCTATGATAATTGAATAGATGTCGTTGATCCAAATCGTGATGGGCATGTATCATTACAAGAATACATGGCATTTATGATCAGTAAAGAGACCGAAAATGTTCAAAGTTCAGAAGAGATCGAGAAGGCTTTCAGAGCTATTACAGCAGGGGATCGTCCATATGTTACCCAAGAAGAATTATATGCTGTAAATTTATTTCAATTTCATTAATTCTTCCTATATTGATTGTTCGTTTTTATTTTTTATAGAATTTAACGAAAGAGATGGCCGATTATTGTGTGTCGAGGATGAAACCATACGTTGAACCGAGAACCGAACGACCGATTGCCGGAGCTTTAGATTACATTGAATTTACACGTACACTTTTCCAAAATTGAAAAAATAATACGTTTATTGGAATTGATAGAATTCACGCATTTACATGGTGTTTGTTCTGTAGTTTAGGGCTCCAGTAAATTATTTATATTATATAAAGCTATTTCACTGCATTTTTCTTTAAACTATAATAAAATTTGCATGCTTTTAAAGATATGTCTAAAATTGTTTCATAAATATACTGCTTGCTTCTGAAAAAAAAAATAGTCTTATTTACCTTGCATATTGGAAATGAAACTAGTGATACAGTGCATAAAGATATATTTAAGTCTTCATGTACAAGCAATATTACATAATAATTCCGTATAATAATAATAATAATTAATAACCCTACATTTTTTGTGGGAGTCAGCGATACCCACCGAGAGTGCTTGTGTGGCCGGGTTTCGTGTAAGAACAACAACCCAGTCGTGGAGGCTGCATACAAACACTGCGCTTACACATGTACCTATATATGAAAAAGAAGAAAATAAAACCAGAAAAAATTATGTATAATAATAATAATTCGAATAGAGAACAAATTTTAATCGCAAGTGTTAAACACTTGTCCCTATATCGACAATCCCTCGACACCATTGCGCAACTACTACATTATTATTACATAATAGTGTTTTTAGTATAATTCATAATAATTATAGTATGTACTTCTAAATTTCAGCTTTGTTTTCTTATATTTTATTTATTTTTTTTCAATACATTTTCTTGAATATTCAGAGCTGCTAGTGAAGCTGTATTTTTTTATTATTATTATTCATTCACGATTCCAAAAAAATTGTCTACAAAACATAATCCAAGTAAAATATTTTTTTCATTTTTTTTTGTTTATAAACTATAAGCGGTTATAAAACAAATAATGAGACATGCAAACAACATACTACAAGTAGAATAATGATCTGTATAGGATCTTTTTTGTTTTGTTTTGTCTTAAATATGTACACCGAATATGCAGAGACAAGGAGAGTTCGTCATAACTAAATGGACCTCCTGACCTTTGTTTTTGTTTGTTTTTTTTATGTATTTTAAATAGTCGTATTATTGATGTATATATTTGAATATAGAAATAGAGAGATATCATAAACAGAATAAAACGGAAAATACACAATTAAAGAAAATGATAATCATAATAAACCTATTACTACTGTAAAACTTGTATCCCAAAGATCACAAAGATGTATATATGTTTTTTTTTGTAATAATTGTATAGAAGCTAAATTTCGCCCGTTGGACTTAAAATATTGTTAATAATCGTCATCAAAAAGCTGTCAATTTCATATTTATCGTTATATTGTTGTTGTTGTTTCCTCTCATTCTTGTCAATTTCTCCATCCGTCTACTGTGTCCATTTATTTGAAGACATTCCAGCTGACGAGGACATTCCAGTCCACCCCTATTTAAACACAGAGACAATTAAAATAGATTAAAAAAAATAATAATTGTAGATATACCTGTGGCTTATTATCTTGAAAATCGTTTAAATTTGAACGATGATTCGATTGATCCCATGGTAGATCCATTTTTAACGGTTCTACGTTTGGCATCATTGAATCATGCGGCCTTATATTACCCATATTGGCAATCGGTTGTTGAATCATAAATGGTATAGTTGGTCCATTTGTAAAATTGTGCGAATTATCTATTGGCATACCCTGCTAATTATAAAACAAATCAAATTATAATTAAAATTGATAATAATAGGATGATAATTTACTTGAAATGTATCCATCATTAGAGCCATCTCATCTTGTGGATATATTTGTGGTACTCGAGACATTGGAAATGGATCATTTGCATTGGCCCATCTAGTCTGTGGTGGTTGTTGTGGTGGTGGTGGTGGTAATTTAGCATCATTACCATAAATCCAAGCTTTACCATCTAAATTTGTATAAACTTTACGTGCACGTTCTGTACCAATTGGTTGTGGTGGTTGTTTACGATCTTCAAGATAATGTCCACCATCAGGTGGATGCAATTGATGTGGTGGGGGTGGTGGTGGAATGGAATTACCACCGCCACCAGGTAAATTTGGTGACATATTCGGTGAATGATGATGATGATGGTGGTGATGATTTACCACCATATTAATATCATTGCCAGTTTCTAAAATTTCACTACCAGCAGCTCTTGCTATACTTTGTAATGTCATACCAGTTGCCATACCGCTTAATAATTCACTTTGTTGTTGTGTAAATGGTGGTTGCATTTGCATTAAATTATTCCAACGTTGTGACTGACGGTATGTATCAATATTTGTTTTTGTATTACTACCAACACTATTATTGTTATTATTATTATTATTACCACTTGAATAAATTGGATTAGTATTTTGTTGTACTGGAAATCCATTGAAAATTTGTGGTGGATTTTGTTTCGTCGGCAAAGAATTGTAAACGGAACTAGAGAAATCTGGTGCTTTTGGATTCAATCTTGACATTGTCACTAACGGTATATTATTTTGTGGTGTTTGTTGGTAATTTAGATTCTTCAATGATGGAGGATTCGGATGATGATAAGTTGTTTGAAAAGGATGTCCACCTCCATCATTTACAGTATTATTCAACATATTCGCATGTGGAATATTTGATGTTGTAGTTGTTGTTCCTGTTTTAAATATTTCCGAATAGAAATGACTACTTTGTGCTATATCATTTGGATTATTCTGTGATACTACTTGTTGTTGTTGTGGTGGTGGTTGCTGTTGTTGTTGTCGTGTTATATTACTACCGATTGGTGGTAATTGTTGTGTTTTTATAGGTTGTTCTTGATATACTTGAAATGATGAATTTGATGTAATATTTGGTGGTGTTGTACTGTTACTACTCGTTTTTGAAGATACTGGTGAACATGAAGTATTATTACCACCACTACTACTACCACGATAACCTGGTGCTTTCGATACATCAACAATTGGTGGTGAGTCTTGATAATTATCAATAAATTTCGGTTGTATAACATTCTGTGATGAATTACTATTATTACTTCCACCACAACCACCACCAGTAACAGCAGCAAAGTTGACTGGTTTCTGTTGAGATTCATTATTATTCTCACGCCTCCACATGGATGATTGATCAACTGAATAAAATAATGAATATTCAGATGGTGTTTGATTAATATCATCTTGTTGTTGATGGTGTGCTGTTGAAGAAGATGAAGATGACGATGACGATGATGACGATGACGACGATACTGAAGAAGCATTTGTTTGTCCAATAACAGTAGGTGTAATACTTCTTATTAAATGTGTTGGATTTAATATTGTTGTTGTTTCTGAAACCGGAACTGATACATTAGTTGGATTTGTTGATGTACTAAAAATTAGACCACCTTTCCCTGGACTTTGATAATGTTGCATATTGGGTGGTGCAGAAGATGTAGGCGCAGGCCTACCACCAATACTACTATAATTATTACTATTTAAACTATTATGTTTCGGTGACGAGTGTATATTTGATGTTATATAAAGAGGAGCTGTTGTTGTTGATTGTGGTGAAATTGGCCCCGGATTAGATAGTGCTGGTACACCCAATACACGCAATGGTTTACTATTATTATTACTATTACAATTATTACTATTCGTTGTTCCAGTTTGATTGTTTGAAATAGCTAATTGTGTTGTTGTTGATGTTGTTTCACATAATTTAGCAGCAAATGTTTGCGATGGTGTTGATGTTATAATTTTTGTAGCAATACGGCCACTTGTCAACAACAACGATGGTGTTGTTGTTATTGACGATATTGATGATGATGAAGATGATGAAGAAGTAGAAGACGATGTTATTAACGACGGCAATTGTGTAGTGTGGTTACTAATTGATGTTCGAACAGTAGTAGTTGCCTGTGCAGCAGCAGCAGCTGCTGCTGCTGCTGCATTCTTTTCAGCTTGTGCCACTAACCTGGGAGCTGTCACACGTGATGTTATTATTGGTGCACTAGCTCGTAATTTTATTGATGTTGAAGATCGTGGTATCGATTGTAATGTTGTTGGTGTTATTGTTTGTATTGTTTTCGTTAAGGGGATTGTTGTTGTTGTTGTTATTGTAGTTGAAGATGATGATTGTGAAGAAACAGCTAAGACTTTTCCAGCAACGATTTTTTTAGTCTTTACAAACGAACAAAAAAAAATTAATATAAATTAAAAATATATAAACAAACCTATTTTTATTCCACTTACTCCAATTTGTGTTTTATCCCATAATGATAATGGAGTTGTTGATGATATTGTTTTATTTGTTTTTGGCAACATTGATAATATATCAACATCGGGATCTTTAATAAGGGTAGCAATTAAAGAATGCGCTTGTTTTGTAGCATCAGCTGATCCCCTAATTTTCGAAGAGAAAATAAAATAAATTGAAAAACATTATAAAATTACATTTATAATAATTGAAAACTTACTTGATTGTAATAATTCGTTCACCTTGACCTTTACTTTGTTTTTCAACTTCAATGTGTGCACCGGTTGCTGCACGAATTGCATTAATATTACTACCACCACGACCTATAACACGTGATATGGCGTTTAGAGGCACCGATACTTTTTTAACACCAGATTCCGTTGTAGAAACTGTTTGAACTGATGATTTCCTTACAACTTCTTTCCAACCATCTTCACGTTTATTATTATTATTACTATTATTAAATTGTTTTGGACTTGTAGATGAATTACTATTATTTTTTGATTGATTACAATCACCATCATTCAATTGATGGTTTTTCTTTGACTTTGTTGATAGATAAGTTTCATTTCCTGTTGCTTCAAAGTCATCTCGTTCAGCCGGACTTTTTGTTGCTTCAAAAATTAAGCCTTTACGTGGTTGTTGTTGCTGCTGAGTTATTGTAGATGATTTATTTTTATTATTATCACTTACATTATTAGTCTTATCATTACGTTTTTCATTTGTTTCATTATATACATGATGATCTTGACTTTTACTCGAACTGGCTTTATTATTATTTGAATTATTATTATTTTTCGAATTCGGATTATTCTTTTTCTTTTTCTTATCTTTGCGCTTCTCATTTGGTTTAATATCATTACTAGAACAACTTCCTTGACTATTTGCGTCTATACCGCTATCACCCTCTTCTTTATCGGCAACATCACCATTACGTATTGTTGATTCTGTATTGGTATCTTGAGCATTATCATCATCATTGTCAACTTTCTCATCTTCATCATTATTATTATTAATTTTCTTATTATCTTTATCATCATCATAATTCTCATTCTTTTTATTCTCTTCTAATAATTTACGTCGTTCCTCTTTCTTTTCTAATTTTTTCTTCTTTTTCCTTTCACGACGTCTAGCTGCTGCTAAACGTTTATTTTCTTCACGATTCTTCTCTTGATCTAATTCTTCTAATAGAATTGTTGCATTTTTATTAGCTTTAGCAGCTTGTGTTTCTTTAGCTGCACGTATTATTGTTACACATTCTTGACATTTCTCTAACAATTCTTTATCGCTTACAGTTGCTATATAACGTATCATTTCTTGATCACTTGGAAATTGTGTAACATGATGTACCATCCATTTAACAACTTTTACATGACCTTTACGGAATGCTGCCATCAAACATGAAACTTTACGATTATCTTGTGAATCAATATCAGCATTCATATCATATAAAAGTTCAACAACAGCTAAATGTCCACCGTTTGCTGCTAACCATAAGGGTGAATTACCTTTTTTATTTTTAACTTCAATTTGTGCTCCATGACACAATAATAATTCAACAAAACGTATATGTCCCTTATCAGCGGCAATTGTTAATGCAGTGTCGCGCGATGAAGGAACAGGGGTGGCGTTTACATCGGCACCTTTATCAAGTAATACTCTACCAACTTCTACATAACCACCACTAGCAGCTTCCATTAATGGTGTTAAACCAGTCTATATAACAACAATAATAAAATAATGATTTAATGAACAATTAAATTTAATACAAATAACAAAAAAGATACCTTTGCTCTATGTTCAACATTAGCTTTTCGATCTAACAACAAACTAACAACTTCATGTCTTCCTTGAAAACAGGCAAGGGTTAGTGCTGTATTGCGATTCGTTTCAATTTGAGCATTAATATCGCTACCCATATCGAGTAATAATTTAACAGCGGCAGTATGTCCGTTCATTGCTGCTAACATCAATGGTGATATACCTAATTTACTTCCAGTTCTTGAATTTATCTCAGCCCCATGACTTAATAATAATTTAATTATATTAACATAACCACCAGATGCTGCTAAGCTTAATGGTGTATAATCAGAGACATTCCTATGTTCTTTATTGGCATTTCTATTCAATAGTAATTCCACAACCTATAAAATAATAATTTAGATTTTGTTTTATAATGAAAACTAATAATTAATAATCACCTCATATCGTCCACCTGAACAGGCCAAACTTAATGGTGTATCTTTAGTACGTTCCGATTGGGCTTCAATATCAGCATTATGATTCAATAGAACTTCAACAACTTTCTCATGACCAGCTGTTGCAGCTAATATTAATGGTGTGAAACCTTTCTTATCACGATGTTCAATATCAGCACCACGATTCAATAATAATTCAACTAAATCATCATGTCCGCCAGCACATGCTAACGTTAATGCTGTATCATGATTACTATCCGTTTTCGAATCCACATCAATACAATTATTTGTATTTGTTGAACATTGTTGATTCGGACCATTATATTGAGCAACTGCTAACATTATATAAGTAATTGGTATTATTTTTTTGTTTTTGTTTCAAATAAATGATAACATAAATGTTGTTAGTATTTTTAAATCAAAAATAGCAACAAAATATAACCAACCTGTACTATTAGCATCAGTATTATTACAATTTTGATTTTGTTGATAATTATTGCCCTGTGCAACCGGATTTGGATGTCGAACAACACGACCTTTCTTCACTTTCACACCATCACTACTTTTTGTAGACTTTTTACTATCATTGCTATTATTTGATTGTGGTGTTTGTGTTGCTGCTTGAACTTGATGGCTAACCTGTTGTTGTTGCTGTTGTTGAAGTGTTTGGATAACTTGTTGGTGGGCACAAGTTGTTGCAACATGATTGCATGTTGGGGGGTTCTGTATTTGTGTCATACAAGCCACTACCTGTTGTTGTTGCTGTTGTGACTGCTGCTGTTGTTGTTGTTGTTGTTGTGTCGTAATAAATTGTTGTGTTGATCCAACTGTTGTAGGAACTACTGTTGGTGCTGTTATTGTTTCGCTTGTACTTCCAGGTGGACATGCTGTAAGTTGTGTTAATATTGTAGAAAAAACAACAACAAAAATGGTTAGTAAAACAAACAACTTTCAAAAATAAGTGAATTAAAAAAACATAACAATTAAAAGAATCACCTAGTTGTTGTTGCATTAAATTAATACCAGCTTGAAATCCAGCTTGATAAATTGCACCGCTTTGTTCTTTACTTGGCATACCGGCGGCAGCGGCAAGATAATCATATGGATAGATTGTATGTAATGGCATTGATGTGCCATTATTTGGTACGGCGAAATATTCAACACGAGATATATCACTTTGATTTTGTAACTCTTGTGGATTTGTAAAAGATGCAATCATTGTCTCATCAATTGTACTCGGATACGTTTGAATCTATAAAAATAAAATATAAAATAGAACATATATTGTATAACAAATTTTTAATAATTCTAAATAATTATTTACGTTGATATAAAAACAAAACAAAAAAAAATCAAATTAATACCTGATGGTTTTGTTGATTTAAACTTTGCTCATTGACATCAGGTGTATTAAATGATTCAAGTGTCTGAACAACATCATCTACTGTAGCAAAATCCTTTTCAGTTATTTCTAATTTTGTGACTTTACCATCTTGCACATGGTCATAGAGATCTAACTGTGATTTTTGCTGCTACAAAAATATTTAAAAGAAATTATTTTCAAAATGACGAAAACTTTAGCTATTTAAAAATAATATTAAAGACGACACTGTGCACAAATATGGTAAAACCATACAATCTTTCTTTTTTTGTTTGTAAACAATTTTATTATTAAACGATTTAAATTTGTTTTACTTACTGGTGATCCAACGAAAGCGGCTCGAATTGATGTATTCTGAAATTGTTGTAGAATTGATGCTGTTAAAAGATTCTCTTGTAATTCATCTCTTAAAGCTAAAGATTTTTGTTCTAAAGAATCGAAATCTAAATTAGGTATATTTATATCTTGGATATTTATTGTTTTTTCATTTTGTTGTTGAATTTGTAGTTGCTGAGATTGCTGTTGTTGTTGTTGTAATGGTTGTTGCTGTTGTAACTGAACCGGACTAAAAATTTGGGTGGTTTGTTGATTAGCGGCAGTACTATTCGTTTGGAATTGATGTTGTTGTTGTTGGAGTTTCCTAATAATTTTGCCTTCTTTCTTCGAAACAGGTTTGGCTTTAGGGCGATCACTTATAGCAGTACTCTAATATTATAATAATATTATATTTATTTTTTATTTTAACATATTAGATTTTAATTTAACAAACCTGATTGACTTCAACATGTGATGTAACGCTTTGAAATTTGATTGGTTGTGGTGTTGTCGTAGTAGCTGAACTAGTTGTAGTGGCAGTAGGTGCTGCTGTTGTTAATGGAGTAAAATAAAATGTTTGTTGTGTTTGTGTAAAGGTAGTTCCTGTTGTTGTATCTCCACCACTAACAGCCAATTTTAATGGTGTTTGTAAGCAAGTAGTAGTAGTAGTAGTAGATGAGACTGTTCCTGATGTTGTGGTTGTTCCACCAACTGCTCCGCCACCGCCTGTGTAGAAAGCATTGTGGACTTGTAGATTGTTGGCAGGAAACATGGAAGATGTCATGCCACCAGTCCCTAGCCCTGATAAATATTGCGCGCTATATCAGAACTATAACCGACATCAAATCACATGCCAACGTATATACATGATGATTTTTATAAACTTCAAATTATGTAAAATTCATGCTATTTTTTCAAGACTAACATAAGATAATTATACGTGTCATGTGATGAAATGTGTTTTAGCCTAATGATTATTTACTTAAAAAAAATCTTACAACACTCATGCTGTTCTTTCAAAATAACAAAAAAGCTCTAGAAGCTAGAAAAATTAAATGGATCCATTATTAAATGATTATAGTTGTATTATTTGTGAGGAAAAAAAAACACTTCTACACTCCCATTAATAATAAGAAAGCAGCTCACAACAAAGCAGAAAGGTTACATTTTATATAAACAGAAGAAAAAAATGAAAAATGTATTATAATGATTAAATTGTCAGTAGCAAGATGACATGCGACGAAGAATAAATACATACCTTGCTGCTGTTGTTGTGGCATTGCAATATCAATATTTAACATATGAGGCAGTGTATTATTAACAGGAGTTGAACATTGATCTTGAGGAATTGCATATTGAAATACATGATTTTGAGATGTTTGTTTCCCATGTAGTTCACGTTCGACTCTCTAAAAAATAAGAAAAATGTAACATTCAAGAGAATAACATTAACCACTGTAAACTTACATGCAACTCCTCAAGAATTTGTTGTTTTTGACTTGTGCCCTCATCAGTAGCAGCAGTTGTTGTTGTAGTTGTAACAACACCACCACCACCCGAAGAAGATGATACAATATTATATTGTTTTTTACGACTTTTAATAAAATCAATTAACGTACTATTTGGATCTTCTTTATTTAGAAATTCCATTGCGTCCTCTTCAAAATCACTTAATGGTAATGGTTGTGTTCGTACTTGTTGAGCTTCAGCTGATGTTAACGTACCGTCAAATACAGCACCCGTTGATCGACTTTTTGTTAATAGTGATTTTCTAAAAAAAGCAGTTACATATATTCAATTTTCTGTTGATTTATAAAATACTGTTGGGGATACTTGCTGTTTACTACTAACGTCCAATGATGTTGGATTATTTACTGTTTCATCTTGTGAAACGATCCGGACAGCTTCGGGAACTTCTTGTAAAACGGCAGCTATTAACAATATTCATTTAATTCCAATAAGTATAATGGATAAAATGGTTATTAAACAAACCTGGTGGTGGTTGGAAAAAATTAATGGGATGTGCTGGTAAATTAGAAGGTACTGCTGCTGATGCTCCAGGTGGTAAAGGTGAATCTCTGCTACCAACTTGTCCTGGAAGCATTGACAAATTGGTAGCTGATGTTGCACCTTGTTGATGTTGATTGATCATCACATGTTGCATTGAATGTGGATAATCTAATAGTAATTGAACGACACTAGTATGACCACCTTTAGCCGCTTCAATCAACATTGTAGAATTATCCTAAAAATTTAAATTTAAATAAATATTAATTAAATAAATTTTTATAAATAGAACGAATACCTTTAACTTATGGCAGGGATCAGCATTTTGAGTTAATAATAATTCAACAACTGCTAAATGACCACCAGCACATGCTAACGATAATGGTGTATGATCATTATTAGTTGTTTGCTTCCTAACATTTGCCCCTTTTGAAATTAGAAACTGTACAGTACATAAATGACCAGCTCGACATGCTTTCATTAATGGTGTCCGACCACCTTCTGATTCATGTTCTAAATCAGCACCATATTGTAATAGATAATCTGCAACATCTGTATGACCATTTTCACAAGCATACGTTAGTGCAGTATCGCCGGTTTGTGTTTGAGCATGAACATTGGCACCATTTTCCAATAGGAACTTGACCAAGTCCAAATGGCCTTCTTGTGCCGCCTCCATTAATGGTGTTGATGCACCCAATTCAATATCAGCACCACCTTTTAATAAAATATCAGCTACTTCAGTGAAACCACCACAACATGCCAATGTCAATGCCGTTTCTTGTGTCTCGTCCGTTTGTGCATTTATATTAGCGCCTATTTATTTTATTAAATAATAATTTGTTGTAATTTTAAAGTGTTTAAAATATATGTATGTATACCTTGTCCTAATAACAGATGTACCATTTCTTCATGACCTTCCCTTGCCGCCTCCATCAGAGGTGTGTAACCCTCATCATTAACTTCTTCAATATTGGCACCACGTTCAATTAACAACATAGCCAAATCAACATGCCCACCACATGCAGCTAATGTTAAAGGTGATTCAAAACTATCTGTTGGCATATTAACTTGAGCACCTGAGTCTAATAATAATCGTGCAACTTCAACATGCCCATCCATTGATGCCTCCATTAATGCCGTATGCATTTCATCTGTTTTATGTTCTTGATCAGCACCAGCCTCTAATAAAAATCTAACCATTTCTAAATGTCCTTTATAACATGCCAATGTTAATGCAGATTCCTTGAATTCATTTGAATGTGTATTGATGCCGGCCCCATGACTTAATAAGATCTTTGCTAAACCAACATGACCAGCACTAGCTGCTTCCATTAGTGGTGTATGTCCATTTTCATTGTGATCTTCAACATTGGCGCCATTCTCTAAAAGGAATTTTACAACATCCGTATGACCGCCCGCGCAGCCGTACATTAAAGGGGTGTTGCCTATCATAATAATAATAATAATTGTTGTATTATTCCGTTAAATTTTATACAATAAGTAAAGTTAAAATCGTAAAGGGTTTACCTGATGATGACTGTGCATTAACATCAGCACCATGTTGGACTAATAAACGTACAATTTCTAAATGTCCAGCTGATGCTGCTTCCATCAATGGAGTACATTCTCCCTTTATACCACGATCTTCTACATTGGCATGCATTGCTAATAGAACCTTTATAAAGAAAAAAACAAATTACAAAAAATCTTGTAAAAAATTAAATACTATACCTGTGCCAATTCATAATAACCAGCACTACAAGCTAACGATAATAGACTTTCACCTTCTTCTGATGTTTCATGTACAGATCGTCCTTCTGTTAATAATTTACGTACAGTACCAACATCACCATCTGTACATGCCTCAACAAGGGATGTTTTCTCAGGCTGTTGTTGCTGCTGTTGTTGTTGTTGTTGACGTGGATTATTATTATCGGAACGCATTCGTGTTAATGCAGCCGCTGCTTCGTCCAATGCACAAGATACACTCGATGTTAAACGTCTCAATACTTCAGGATCGGCTAGATGGTGTTTACCATCTTTGGCCGAAAACTGACTTATACCTAAAAATAAAAACATACTTAGATAATTAAGTCTATGTTTTTTTTCTTGTTATTGAAATGTTATATTATTTTATGTACCAGCAGCTTGCAGTAAAGCTTCTAAACGTGCTTGTGTTTCTGGATCTACAGCTCGATCTTCGTCGGTATTTACAACGAATGTGGAGTCAAGAACTGGGGTATCCTCCTCGAACTCCTGATCAATCATAAATGACTCCACCTGAATCATATTATACGAAATATACTCAAAAAAACAAAAACAAACAAACAAAAATCAACACACATTCAGTCGCCCATACATTCGTTCAATAATAAATCGAACAAATTGATGTTTTCAAAAGAAACAAAACGACAAAAAGAAAAAAATGAGGAAACTGAGATGTAGGAAACGCGTTGCAAAATTTTTAATGTAATTTTATGAGAACTTCATTACAGTTTCTGTAGATTTTGTTATTGTTGTTGTGCCACTTATGTGAAAAAAAGGAGTATAGTCATTTTACAATTGTTAAAAAAGCAATAATCAACAGTTAATTAATCAGTGATTTGTGTTTAATCAATGATTTGTTTTTAATAAATTAATAATCAACCCTTCAAAAGAAAACTTTCTTTCATTGTAAATTTGTGGGAAATTCAATATTAATAAAGAGACTGGGAGAGAATTCATCATAGTCAATAGATGAATTTCGATAATCAAAACAATTAGAGAAAAAAATATAGAGGAAGTTGTGAATTTAAAACAGGAGAGGAAGTCATTCATTAGCTAGGATCTTTCTGTAAATTTTGTTGTTGCTCAAGTCAAATTAAAAATTTAAGGAAAAATATTAGAAACATGTTAATTTTTCTCTTATATTATTAATCGGTTAATAAAAAGAAAATTCTCAACGAAACAAAAAACACGGTCAAAGCAATAATATTATTTAAAAATTAGAAATTAAACAAAAAAAAAAACAACTGAAAGTCGAATTAGAATAATCCCAAATGTGTGTACGTACTTCTACCGTTACCTCTTCCAATAGTTTGTTAATTAACTTCTCGTCTTCAAATGAAACCGCGCTATCCTGCAAAAAAATTATTCAATTTTAATGGCATTTATCTATCTAAAAATTTAATCAATCAAATAAAGAAAAATTGCATTTTCCTTTGGAAAAATTAAGAATTTTAAAATACATTTCCACCATCTTTTATTAAAAAACAGACAATGCGATATTTTGCAATCCTATTCCTGAGAACAGAACTTGTTTAAATAATTGTTATAAAAACAACTTCATTCGATTAAGGAAATTAAAACAATTATTTTCTAAATTTTATTTATAATTTTTTAGACCAATTCAAATTGGAAAAACAGAATTTAAAATATTTATAGAACAACATTTACTTATATTCAATAAGCATGTCCTTTAATGATATAATGACGTAAATTTCAAATAACACGGAAAAAGTGAGAGGTCTTGATGAGATATCATTGAAGTTAAATTGGAGAAGAAAAGTGTAAATAAATATGTGAAAATTATTGTGAAAGTATTCAATATTTGTTTCACGATGGTTAATTTACATTATAGCTGAAATTGACATCTTTGTCTAATCATTAAAGAGGGTGGATTGTACAAAAAATGAACCGTTGTCATGAGACCCCTAGAAATAATAGAAACGCGGTTAAATACTTATTCATTCTAAAATAAAGGGTAAGAACCCATTTTCTCACTTCATATTCCTACAGTGGGGGTCTACAAATGAAAAAAATACATACATATATGTATATAAACCTTACAGTGGTAGATTTTTTTCGATATGATAAAAAGATTCATTGTTTCTTTGAATGATTAAAAATTAGTTTCGCATTTTTTCTCCAAATAATAATTGAATTGAATGTAGAAGAGAAAAATTGTTGTTACACTCCACTTATTAAAATGCTGCACAGTAATTCAATAAAAATATAAAAAAAATTCTTTCTTTCTTACCAAAAAAATATAAAATAAAACAATAAATAATATGCATCATGTTTTATAGAACACAAAGATAGAAACGGTTTCTCTTGCATAATTTTCCATTGTAAAAATGTTTTATTAACATTTTTTTTGTATAGAACATTTCTGACACCAATTATAAATAATATTAAACGATAATGATGATAACAATAAATGAATTGAAGAAGAAAATCCATCTAAAAATTGTCCAAAAATAAGATAGATATCAACTTTCTTTATATGAATTTACCAAAATCAACACGTTTAGAATTCTATAAAAATTAATAGAAAACTTGGATTAACATAATATTCACAACAAGGTCGGTATTTTTGTTGCTGTTGTTATTTCAAAACTAGTTCCGACTTAAAATCGACGATTTTCTTTGAATTAAAAAATCTGAACTAAAATCTATCCACCTCCATCTTGTTCTTTAATGTAAAACACAATAGAAATTCTATATTACTAATCTATTAAATTAATAAAATTTGTTGGGAAAGTTTATAAATCATAAATATTAAATTTCAAATATTACAAATATGCAATAATTCTCTAGAAAATACGTGATTGAAATTGAAAAAAATTGAGGGCCACTTTTTTCGGAAATATTACAAGTATTTGGCCTACATTATATTTATTATTATTATTATTATTATGATTAATTTACATAATTTGTGATAACTGAAAGAGATATCAGGAAATTATACAAGATAATGATAACTCTTTCAATAGAATAGACAACAGAAAGTATAGATGATAAAATTTATCATTTGACTTTAGCATTTAAAATTCGTGGGGATAATTTATAAAATAATATCAACATTTTAATTTAATGGTTATCAAAGAGAAACAGAGAAGAAAAAACTGTCAACAGTGAACAATAAGAGAAAGTCGTGAAAATTCCGTGTTTTGTATTAAAAAAAAAAAACAGGAGGTAAAACTTTGAATTTTCAAAGATTCTAACAAATACAATTTTAATGACTATATTGGATTTAATGAGGAAATCGTTAACAATGTAAATCCAAAAAATCAACCCCTAAGCTACGTTAGGGGAGAGATGATAACAGCGCACAACCTTAACCCTTTACACAGCTGCACTAATGTTGATGTCATTTTTCTGCTCTTATCACACCTTACACACCCTAAATGGAGGTGGATTTTAAACGAAATTCAAATAAATTTATCAAAATCTCCAAGAATGTTGCAACAATAAAAGATAGAAAGAGAATATGGCCATCAAATATTTCGTTAATTTTCAAATATTTTATTAGATGTTAGTCTTTTAGTTAATTAAAACACAAAAATAAAAATAATTTGTTAAAGCAATTACAACACAAAAATTAGGTTAGGAATTTCAACAATGCAATAAAACTTACCGTTTTAGTAAATGATTGTAATCAAATTAATTTAAATTAAAATTAATTAAGAAATATAAACACACTGATTATTTGTTATTAATTAGAATTAAAGACACAAAACTACAATAATCACGTGTATATGTCATATATTTATATGAAATTAATATTTTTAGGTTAGTTATCTGTCAAGTATAGAAAAACCTTCCCCTAGAGAAATACAAAAGACAAGGAGAGCAAGAAAAAAAACCAATTGATTTTCCAATATGACCAACCAACAAAAAATTCCTAGATTTCTTCCATTTTTGTTATTTTTAATTAATATTAATTATAGTTCGATCAAAGATTAATGTGCAGAAATTGTAATGGAAAATTTTTGAATCATTCTCTCGAAATAAATTCGTAATTATAATCACCAGTACAGTAAATGCCCCACTTTTATTTTATTTATTTATAAAATAATTTTATTTGTACGAATATGCGAAATTCTGTGTGGGTTGTATTAAATAGTTTTAAAATTAATGAAGTAAATTGGGGCCGTTGTATTGTATTGGCTTTTTGTTATTGTCTGATCGAAAATTAGGGGAATTTTACATTTATTCGAATTAGAAACAAAAAGTTTTTTTGATTGCTACGAAAATAGTTTACAGGTCCAATCCAGGTAAGTGGACGGTGGTGGTGGTGGTGGTGTTTTCTAATCATCATTTCATCATCATTATGAGGATTATCATCGTAATGGCACAACAACAATAATGGAACGTAGGTCTTTTCGAAAGTTGCAAATTTATCGATTATTTTTACGATTCGATTGATTAATTCAGAGTTTGTGTGGAAAATCAGACGAATATCGCACAGGCAGACAATCACGTACATATTTGACTGCCACAAGATGTCTCTCGAACAATTTTAAGTTCATTGATACTTGAGCCTCGGGGCAGAATCGACGGGATTATTACCGAAAAATAATCCATTTTTTTCAATATTCACACACACACATACACATATATACAACAATTGCACATAAAAAAATCGATTCATTACGTTGTTTCTTTTTTTTTTGGAGGTTGATTTATTGATTTTTACGTTGGCGAATATTCTCATGTAGTCGTCTCGCTATAATACTCGAAAGCAGAAAATAAACAGCTAAAAAAATTCCTACCTCTGACACACTATCCTCTTCACTTTCAGATGAATCAGTCATATATTGACGATGTTGTTCAGAATATGTTTCCGTTTCGGATTTTGCAGGACTTGAATTCGATGTTGTCGTTGTTGTTGTTGTAGTAGTAGAATGGGGAGTTGACGACGACGACAAATTCCCTATATCGTGATGTACAACAACATTCACTTTATCTAATTTCGTATTTGTATTATCTGCCGTTGATTCTTGTGATACATTCTGCATGTTTGCCTATCATTCAAGTTAGAATATGAAATTTTTGCTTACACACGATCGTTTTCAATACACAAATGTTCAATATAAATTATTAATTGGAAAATGTAATTGTTTTTTAACAAAGATTTTAATTTAATAATTTTTTTTAAAAGAAAAAAACCGTCTCAGCACAAACTTTTGCAAAAATACATTCGTTACATTAAAATCATCACGGTCGCCATTTTCTACTATGGCGATAATCAAAAAATTCTGACTACATCCGATTTCCATATCAACAACACCATCTATCGACTAACAAGCTGCAAATACACATCGATTCAACTACTCACAAATAGATAGCAATACCAAAACAAACGATATTTTAAACTAAATTAAACAACACAACTACCACAGTTTAAAATTTACAACAAAATTTCTCTAAATGCTTTTATAATAAATCAAAAATAAACAAATGTACACCAAATTTGTCGATTGGAGTAAAAAAATAGATTTCTATAAATGCCACATTAATATAGAGGTAAATTACTAGTACTGGTAGATAGGTGGCGCTTAATTTGCATTAAGATTCCTAAATTCCTGCCAATTTATAAATCTAGAATGTACAAATCAGGAAATTCTAGAGTCGTCCAGTTGTGATATGCAACACATTATACATAATTGTTATAAAATTTATATAATTCAATCTAATTAAAAACGATTTTCTTTTTAATTATCTCAATTTCATATACATAGACTGATAAAATAGAGGATAGATATTGCATAATTGAATAACTAATGTGCCTTCTACGATTTTGATGTAGATGGGACTATCAAAAGGAACTATAAAAGGTCAAGAACATGCAGAATATATTATCGGTAAATGTTTGCCATTATTCCTTTCATATATTCGATTTGCATATTAATAAGCTCTACTTTTTTGTTTTTGATTAAATTTCACTTAAATATGCAATTCTAAAACGCTGTTCATTTATTTATCAATATCGGTATTGTATTTTTGGCCAGGAAATCAACTGATTCGTTCAGTGCTTTGATCATTTGAAATTCAATTTTATTATTAATACAATTAGAATGGAAGATTTTTTAAGAAATGGATCTATTTCTTATTATCTACCGAGATTTTATATGCGATCTTAGACCTTTTTGTATAAACTAAATTGAAAGAGACTGGATAAATCCAGAATATAATAGTGTTATCATCATCATTTATTATCTTGAAATTTATAAGAAAATTTTTAACAGATTGCGTACCAAATGGCTTTTTTAAAATATATTTTTATGAATGTACAAAATTAATTTTTTTTATGTTTTGTTATCAATGATACAAGAAATGTTATCTTGTTGTTAAGAATACTCGTTCACATGAATTTTTGACTGTTGCAAATAATTTGATTACAATTACTCAATAATTATTGTTAAAAAAAACAATACACGATTATCTTATGTTATTTTTATTCTGTAATAACGTTCTAATTATATCAGATGGAAAATTTATTAATTCAATTAATTGGAAAATACACACATCTCATCAATTTCGAATTATTTTTCTTTTGCTCGATAACAAAAACGAAAGAAACATATGACTTGAACGATAACAATTATGAAGCAATAAAAACATTAAAATAACAAATTTGATCATGCGATCGGAAGGAAAATTTCTATGATGTGTATCTAAAAACATTCTCTAATGATTGCAATGATCGATAATATTAGAATCAAAGTGTAGAAAGTTGATATAATTGGATGAAAGTAAGAGTCGAGAGTAGTATTATTAAAAAAAATGTAAAATAAAATAACTGATAGATAAAAATTTATTGATTTATATTATTAAGATTTGTAATGCGAAATTCGATTCTATTCAAAAATGTGCCATAAAGTCTCAAAAATCAACTTGTATCACAGTTGTAGAAAGAGAATTTTCTGAGAAATAATGAGCGTTCTTAAAACATCAAAAAAACAAAAAGATCTGTGTTATCAAAAACTCTTATTACCAATTATAAAAAAAGAATTATGATAAAACTTTGATCTACTCTCATCAATGCAGTTCAGTGACTTTTGAAACAATTGCAAATCAGTGAACTGATTTTTGTATTTGTATCAGAAAAACTGAGAAATTCTGACAGAATACCTGTTGTTATTTGCGAAGATTTGTTAATAAGATACAAATTAAGCAGTGTTTTTTGCGTATAATCTAATCAAGATTTGATCGTAAATTTAGGCTCGAGTATACTTTAAGTGTTTTGAAAGTACTTAAGTGATTAAGGAAACAAAGAGCAATGGGGGTGGGAATCTTGTTGTTGTTTGCAAAGAATTCTTTTCAAAAATAACATGACGTTCAATTATGTTGATAATAAATTATAATATGAAATGATTACGCAATTATTTTCATAATTACCGGTTGTTTTCCTTTAGGGTATAACTTTTAAATATTGAATATGATAAACAAGATAAAGTTATATAGAAAACAATTATTTTAAATAACAAAGCATCCGACATTTTCAATAACATCAGTTGATTTTAGAAAATTATCAGTATCATTGATGTTTTTTCTTTTTTAATTTATTAAATTAAATTAAAAATGTATGACGTTATATTATCAAAAAAGAACGATTGGTAAACGTAATAATGAACAATTACGACAGGATTCTCAGTTTTGATCAAATCAACAAGACGAAAAATCTCATGACCCCGTATGATGTTTTGTTAAAACCCCACCATTCAATCAAACAATGATAGTGCAGAGACCGTTTATCTTTATATAAAAAGGAATGCGCGTTGGAAAGTCGTTTATAGTACAAAACACGGTACCTGTTTAATAACCGTTGTAAAACAAAGTTGTTTGTTGTTTAAGTTTTTTTTTCTGTTTTTCTTTTTTGATTGGATCAAGAGGAAATCAAAAAAAAATGGGAAGTAGTCAATCTGCTTTGAATTTCGGTGCTGGACCAGCCAAACTACCACGAGAGGTATGTGTGTTACTCGAATTTCTCCTCAAAACGTGGCATTTCAATATATTCATTATAATCAATGAGCCATTATGTTGTTGTTTCTACAAAGTCATTATTACAGGTATTGACCGAAGTCCAAGCTGAATTATTATCGTACCAAAATTGTGGTATGAGTTTAATGGAGATGAGCCATCGTTCAAAAGAATTCACGAAAATCAACAACGACGCCCAAAATGCTATCCGAGAATTATTGTATTTAATCATCCAAATTCTAGAAATAAAAAAAATTAATTAAACTAATTTCCAGAAATGTTCCATCAAATTATAAAATTCTCTTCATGCAAGGTGGTGGTACTGGTGCTTTTGCAGCTGTTGCATTAAATCTAATCACACGTACCGGTACTGCTGATTATGCTGTAACTGGTACATGGTCAAGTAAAGCAGCTAAAGAAGCTACCAAATACGGTAAAGTCAATTTAGTCTTTCCAAAAGCTGATAAGCCCGGTAGTATACCACCACAATCTACATGGACCTTAAATCCAAATGCTTCCTATTTGTATTATTGTGATAATGAAACTGTTGATGGTGTTGAATTTCCATATATACCAAATACAATAAATCAAGTACCAATTGTGTGCGATATGTCTTCTAGTATTATGACGAAACGTCTTGATGTTAGTAAATTTGGTGTGATTTTTGGTGGTGCACAAAAGAATATTGGACCAGCTGGTGTTACCATTGTTATAATACGTGAAGATTTAATTGGGCATGCAATGAAAGAATGCCCGTCTGTTTTCGATTTCTCTGTTATTTTGAATAATAATTCCGTCCATAATACGCCGGCAACATTCTCGTAAGTTTTATTTTTCTTCAATTTTATTGAACATAATCAACTGATTGCGAATTTTTTTAGAGTCTATGTTATGGAGAAAGTTTTACAATGGATTAAAAAGAATGGTGGTGTTGAAGCAATGGAGAAACAATCAGCTGAAAAAAGTAAATTATTATACGATCAAATAAAGAATTCAAATAATTTCTATAGTTGTCCAATTGATGAGAATGTACGTAGTCGTATTAATATACCGTTCCGTGTTGGTGGTATTAATGGTAATGATGAATTAGAAAATAAATTCTTAGAGGAAGCTGAAAAATTGAAAATGTTTCAATTGAAAGGACATAGGAGTGTTGGTGGGATCCGAGCATCTTTATATAATGCTGTCGATTTAGATGATGTTACAAAATTAGTACAATTTATGATTGAATTCTATAAACATTACAGTTGAAATTAATTAATTTTTATAACAGTTTCTTTACATCTTGTTCTTGTTTATTGTATTTATTTTTCTTAATTTATAAATAAGTGAACAATTTTTAAAAACTACTTATTGCAATCTATCTATATAACTATTGAACACCTAACCGACAGTTTCACAGTCAGTTTTTGTTGATGTTATTGCTATTTAAAAACAACAACGTCCATCTAGAGAGCATCAAATACCTAAGTTGCGAATGGAGAAATATAATGTATCGATATAATTGAATCAGTTAAAAATGCACTTTAGTTTAATCTAATTTTCAATAAAATTAGAAAAACAGCTTCAATTCATTGAATTTATACAAGAGGATGAGACATTAAAAATATAAGAAGTTCTAATTGATTAAAGTTAATAAAATTTGACATATAACCGTTATGTCACCTGAACTTTCTCTAGAAATTATTTTCGTTGTTCTAGCAACCCCCCTTTTTGGGGGTACTGCACCCTACTCTCTTATTTTAAATAGGATGGTATATTTTTTATTGCATATTTGAGCTCTTTGATGAAATCGAAGGGGACTTTGCATTTAAAAATTTGCAGTGTTTGATTGAAAAATCCATATTTTTGAAGCTACAACATTTGAAATGCTGAAATTTGGAATTTAAGTAGAACAAGCAATATTCTTTTTACCAATTTATACAAAATTTATTTATCTTTCAGCGTTTAGTTGGAATAAATCTTTTTTTTAGGCAATTTTCAAACTGAATTATCTTGCTTATTTTAAATAGAATACCATATTTTTCTGTATATGGTTGGATAGAGAAAATTTTTTTGCATCGAACTGCTTAGCACTCTCTATACTTATCTTTGATAAATGATCAGTTATTTAAAACTTTCAATTTCGTAAAACCACCTCCCTTGAAAGAAAATATAATACATAAATGTAAAGGATTTATATGAAACTCCTATTAGTTGGTGACCAATATGAAAAATATTTTAAAGATTCGTAAGGGGTTCTCTGGGGATCATTTCAGTAAAATTAGAACCTCGTAGCTCATTTGGAAATTGGTCAAAAATCGTTCTTTTCTGATAATATCGCGATTTTCAGAAAGTAATTAAGAACATAAAACGATTAAGAATGACTCGAGAATCCTCCCAATATTAATTTTTTTCGGTTTTCTCCATTTTATTCTGGAACAAGTGCAAATCTTTCGCATTTTTTTTTTAGAATGCTATAGACAAAAACAAAAAAAATCAATGTTGGGACGGTCCTCGGGTCATTTTTAATCGTTTTACGTGTTTAGCTTAGCTTTAAAATTCGAGACATTGTCCAAAACGAGCGTTTTTTGACAAACTTCCAAGTAAGCTACGAGATTTTAATTCTGTTAAAATGGCCTCCAGGGGTCCAGGGATCCCCCTATAAACCCTTGAATTTTTTTTCGAATCACCCGTCAACTAATAGGAGTTTTACAAGAATTGACCAGCTTTAAAAAATAGCCCTGTATAAAGAAAGTGTTCCAGTTAAAATAAACAAGATATTATAGTTTCAAAAGTGGCTGAAGAAAAATTTATTTCAGCCAAATGCTGAAAGATAATTAAATTTTGTCTAAACTGTTAAAAAGGACATTATTCGTTCTGCCTAAATTCCGAGTTTCAAGATTTCCAATTTTATAGCTTCAAAAATACACATTTTTCAAACACTGTAAATTTTAAAATTTCAAAAAAAAATCGCAATATCTGAAAAACTTTCAGTGCTAGGACATGGGTCATATAATCAAAGTCCTCTTCGATTTCATTAAAGAATACAAAAGTGCAATAAAAAATGGACAATTTTATTTAAAATAAGAGAGTAGGGTGCACTACCCTATATAACGGGGGTAGCTAGAACAACGAACATAATTTATATAGAAAGTTTAGGGGACATAACGGCTATATACCAAGTCAACTTTCATTAACTAGAACTTCTTATACTTTTAATGGACCAACCGCTTTAATCACCCTATATACATATAAAAAGTGTTTTTTTAAAGTGGTCAATTCTTATGAAACTCCTACTAGCCGGCAAGCGATTCGAAAAATTTATCAAAATTACAACCTCGTAGCTTATTTAGAAGTTGCTCAAAAAACAAACCTTTTTGGACAATGTCGCAATTTTAAAAAACTAGCAAAGCACGCAAAACGACTAACAATAAGAATAATTCATAGACCCCCTCAACTAGGCTTGCCAACTGTCCCGGATTTTCCGGGGTTTCTAGGGTCTTTTTCAGGCGTCCCGTTTGAAGTCCTTGCGGAAATCAACAAGAATTTCACATAACAGCATTTGATGGAGGTGATTCTAGACTTTTTGATATAATACAGGAATAGAGATCTTGTACCTTCTGTGATATTTTTGATCAAATCATGCTTATGTGTATTAACTGTTAAAACGCCAACTTTTAAGACGTTACTAAGGTATAAAGTAAAAATAGCCCGCGAATAAATGCCGAGTCCCGCGCTTTTATCTAGAAAATCCGGGAAATTGTTCTGTTTTAGCTGGTAAGCCTACCCTCAACAGTGATTTTTTTCGTTTTTCTTCATTTCATTCTAGAGACAATGCGAAAGATTTACACCTGTTCCAGAATAGAATGAAAAAAAGACGTGAAAATTCCCTCTTGGGAGTGTCTACGAGTCATTCTTAGTCGTTTTATTGTGACATTATCAGAAACGAGCATTTTTGACCAACTTCCAAATGAGCTACGCGGTTCTAATTTTGCTAAAATGATCTCCAGACACTCTCGTATAAATCCTTGAAATATTTTTCAAATCGCTCTCTAACAGGAGTTTCACTAGAATTGACTACTTCAAAAAAAAAACTGTATACAGGCTGAAAATGAGTATAAAATAACGCA
>JAZBGW010000173.1:0-11568 GCA_037464815.1 Mylabris variabilis
AATTTTTTACATTACAACTTGTTTTGCGTGATTCGACAGCATTTTCAATAACGCAACATTAGCGTTTATGCTAATAAATTTTTTAAATAAAAATAGAGAAGACTAAATGTCGTTGTTCTGTAAATCTTGTAATTCCCCTTCTTGGGGCTGGTTGTTGCCCTCAATTGCTAGCAATTGGTTTGAGTCTTATAAGCGATTCTTGTGGCACCTAATTAGATGTGTGAAGAAGGCTCAAGTACCAATCTGGTCTAGAGGCCTCTCATCATTGTCAGTCATTTTTTTTTAAAGTCTGGAAAATTCCAGGTTAATCTTCAAAAAGCACTTGGAATCTATTGCGTCACCCTGAAACTACTAGAGCGAGTCTAAATTCGGAAACGGTCCGTTGTTTTGAAATGGAATGTATCATATAACAATGCATTTTTGTCAATTGTTGTCTCGATACAACGGATAACATAAAAGGATGCGCTAATTGCCGTCGAGTTGGGTTTTGTTTTTATACCCAAGTCATACCACTTCATTTAAATTCTTGTCGAGTTTTTTTCTTCATTTTGCTTAAACAATCGAACAATTGTTTACTAACAGAAGGTTAACTAACTATAGACAAATACAGATAACAATGATGATGTTAATTTGAAATGCAATACGCCGGCCGGCGGCCTATCATAGTATGTTATTGTTTTTTTTTTTTGTATAAAGCGGTAGGTTAATGGATTATTATTCAATTAAAACGATCATACCTGGCACGGGGAAGAGTATGAATGCACAGAAGGGAATAAATGTGACAAATGCCAACACTAAGAGACAGTTTCGTCGTCTTAAAGGGGACATGGCAAAATTAAAAACAGCCATGTCCCATTAAGTCACCACTTTTAAACTCATCATAACAATAAACTTTTTTAATATTCCTAAATATTTAAACACCAATCAGTTTCTCAAGTTAATTTAAATGTTGATTACAAAACAATCAAGATCGAATTTGTGTTCGTCTCTCGTTTGTTTCTACTCAAATGATTATGACCAGTAATGATAACATCAACACACACACAACATTCACGACGCTGTTAACATAGGAACTAAATATAAACGAAGAACGGATTGTCCTTATGTAAGCATAAAATTCAGTACACGCGGCCAGCGAATATTAACGATTAGAGCCGAACCGCGCCTCACACATCATTGTCGTGCGCATCTATTGATCGCCTGCGTTTGTCGCCGCCGACCATCGACGTCATAATGTCGTTGTTGGCCACGTGTTAATTTGACAAACAACTGGCGGCAAATGTACGAAAATAAACCACAATTTCCTGCCATTCGACAACAAAACACACAAACAAAAAAAAAGGAAAACAATAGCAATCGTTAATGATTAACGGAACAAGAAAACAAAACCGAAGCCAATCGGTAGCGACAAGTTTAATACTAAAGGTGCGTTCACAATTAGAGAATTGTCCTTATTCTCTAGTCACTAGAGTCGAATCATTAGACTCTAATGCATCAACCTACATACCTTCCTACTTTTATAACAAATACAATAAACATTAATTATATAATACCGCACGCTATTACGTTTAATTAAAACGTATTACTTGGAATTTATTGTTAGACTAAAAATAGCCACCGTTCTTATTGATTTAGATCGCTTTATTAACACAGAACACGCCATTTATAATTAGTAATTAATAAAGCAAGGCATGTGAACTTGCCTTAAGATTTCGTGCACGTCAGTTGCAGTTTTCTATCTCTGTTCCAATACTGGCTATTTAATAATGTTTTCCCCGTTCTATGTTCCCCGCCGGTAACTTGAAATTTGGTAGAGCGTCGCGCTAACTTTGATCCTAGTATAAGGCGGTGACGTTATCACTCGAGCAAGGCGTGTGAACTCGCCTTAAGATTTCGTGCACTCCAGTTGCACCAAAAATTTTCTGTCTCTGTTCAAATACTGACGATTTGATCATTTCATCTCCGTTCTATGTTCCCACCGGTAGTTATTTTATGGTGGGCGACTTGAAATTTGCTCCAGTCGACCGCCTAAGTTTTTATTGCGTCATAACGAGGTCATGTTGAAGCTACGAGCGGTTGATTATATTGTCATTATAGATAAAGACTTGGTTAGGTAGTACAATGCGCAACACCGGCTAAAGCGTCGCGCTAACTTTGATCGTAGTATAAGGCGGTGACGTCATCATCGCTCTTTGTAGGGAGTGAAACTCCTTGCTCTAGTGATTATAATTGTAAACGAGTAACAAATTAACAAGTTAGAGTATAATATCCCACCAGTGTGAAGGCTGCTTAAGATATGCACAAAAACTGGATAAATAAGCTAAATATAAGCAACGATAGGGTATAAGTCTTATAATTAAATTCTACAACAGAAATAATTGAATTAAAGCAAACAAAAACGTTACTTTCCTATTAAAGTTCTGTTATAGAAGTTTTAATGATTTGAAAGCTTTCAGTAACTAGAACAAAAGTATTATCAATGTATGAAAATCCAGTGGCGTAGTGACATTTTAAGAAAACCGTATTCCCGCTGGCCACAAATTTACATACTCACGGAACCCTGCTCACTATGCCACCGTGAAATTCTACATACCGGGTGAGTCACCTAAGACGAAAAGTTCTTATGGCAACTTACATTATTTGGCGAGCGATTCGAAAAATATTTCAAGAATTTGTAGGGGGTCCCCAGAGAACATTTAAACAAAGTTAGGACCTTGTAGCTCATTGGGAAGTTGGCCAAAAAACGCTCGTTTGGGACAAAGTCACAATTTTCAAAAATGAGTTGAACACGCAAAACGATTAAGAATGGGTCTTAGACCATCGAAAGAATGATTTTACCCTTTTATCTCATTTGTATCCTTGGAAAATTGAAAAAAAAACTGTCGTAGAGATCGACCGTGAAAAAATGAATGAATCTAGTGTGAGTAACTTTGTCTGTTGTTCACTATTTTTAACTTGATAGGATAAAATTGTTTACGTAAAATCTGTTTATTCTAATTTCTTTTAATGTAAAAATAATAAAAATCACGTAGTCTTATTTGCTTCTAATTTTTCCAATGCCAAGGATTTTCTTTAAAAAAACAAACACTTTAATCAGCATTATTCAATCTCCAGTATCGAGTTAAAAATAGTAAAAGTAAGTAAAGGACCTCGTCATTCATAAGGGCGTCGGAAAATCCGTGTTCATCTCAATGAATCATGTCGAATGAAAATCAAAATGAACATCAACTCATTCACACGTATCATGTAGTATATGTGATTCATTTAGAATAATTTCATTTATGAATACAATTCAAATTCATTTATAACCTGTTAAAACTAGCGATTCATTTAATTTATTTATTTATCCCATGTTATTTCTTATTGAAAATTCATTTCTTTTAAAAAAAGTCCTTGTTTATATCTTTCCGTAATACTCTGTTAAACTAGCATGAAAAATGATAAATGAATATAAGCAATTGTCGTTCATACGTTTCATATTGCTCTCATTTATCAGATTATCAGTAATGACTAGAAAAAATGAACAATAGTAGGGCTCTGTTTCAGTTTTCGTGTAATTCATAAGTGACGCTCGTTTTGATTGAAGCGAAAGTTTCATAACATGATCATTTCGACAAATGAATCATTGGCATTTGTCAGTAATGTAAGGAAAATGAACAAAAGTAGAGATCTGTTTCATTTTTCGTTTAATTCACAAATGACGTTCATTCTGACTGAAGCGAAGGTTCATTGCGGCAAATGAATCATTCAACATGAAACGTGTGAACCCGACTTTAGTGCTAGGTGCTACGTGTAGAACATAATGCAAGATTTTGTTTCATTGTCGTTGTGTAACGTGCGTGTGTACGCGCCTTAATTGAAACGTTAGTTATAACCATATGGTATCCGTCTGTTATCGTTATCATTGATAAACAATTATTATTGATTTTTTTTCTTTGATGGTAGTGGACGACAACGAAATTAATCAACAAATAGGGAGAATTTAATTATCTCATCTTGTTTTGTACCGTTCTACTGATCTTAATTAAAATTGACCCATATTTTAATGAACTTCAAGTAACAATTACTTGTCCTAGTGATTGTCGTTTAACTTTCTCTTATTCGATTACTATAACAATATTTTGAACGAAACAACAATTAATTTTCGTCAATATTCATAATGAATGAAAGATAATTGTTCAATTAAATTTCCCCTTAAATTTTATTCTTATTCCTCTATTTATCCATTTTCATATTAATCCCCAAGCTTATTTCAATTGATGATGATAATGATAATAATAATTGATCCCCTACCCTTGTGTTTTGTGTAAATATTGGTTGTGTCACGAACAATTTCTCCACGTAAAATAAACGCAATTCAAGAGGCTAAAAACAGTTCCCAGTCTGGTATCTGGCGCGATATCAAAAGGATGTCGAAAAGAAACGCTTTATTACTGGGCGGTTTACAAGAGGAAGATGAACAGGATGATGAACACAATCATCATCAACAATTACAAGTACAGATCGTTGTCACCCCAATACAGGGTTCGGATGGGGGTGCTGAAATAAGAATTATGGGCGGAACACCCCGGAATTCGTTGCACGATTGTAGTGGTACGTATTTTAATTTATTCTCAATCGGTGTTGATTCTCTTTAATATTCATCTCTCATTACAGATTCGCAAAATTGTAGGGCTGTTCCACCATCGACGCCGTGTGCGTGCCATTTAAAATGCTGCAGAAATTTACCAATAACCAGAAGGCCCGTTATCAGTTCTAGTGAGTATATTTTTTTGTGCCCTCATTCGTTCCCCTATTAATAAATCTTTGAAAATAGCGACGAACGTAGGGATCTGATTGATATTTTCTATGTTATCAACAAAATTTACGAGCTCGTTCATAATTCGCGTACGCTTGCTGTATTGCTGGTTGCGCCACATTCAGGCGTTATTCGTATTGTAGTTTGATTAATATTGATCTTTATCCTTATCAATTCTAATATTTTGTTATTTATAGTTGGTGTATTTTTCTGAAAATAGATCGCTCTAAATTGTAATAAATCATCATGCATCTAGTTTTATCGCTTTAACGTATAATTCTAGGTATAATCTAGATATGTATATTAAAACCTATAGTATAGAGATAAAAAACAATTTTTACCTGTCATTAAAAGTATAGCAATTAAAAAGGTGTTTATCAACCTTATCTTGAATAATATAATAGTAATAACAATAATAGGTATTGTTTTATCTAGTTGGGCGCTTTTTTATCAGTAGTCGGTGCGCTATACGAATCGGACGCTGTACGTCGTCTCCGTCGCGCCGCCGTCTTCTCTAAAGTTTTCGGCCGCGTAATATTCGAACCGAGAGCTGTACGTTTAGTAGTAAGTTGTCCGGAATGGTGGTTGTTCGTTGGTGTTTACCGGAAGCGCGATGACATGTGGACGACGCTTTCCCGTACTGTTGTCAGTCTATGCCGTGGACGACAACAACAACACAAAAGTAAGTCCACAATTTCCCCCGATATCACCAATTGTCGTTTGAGCCAATTAAAGTTGTAAAGGAAGACGGACTGGCTACGTTCAATCTATTGCAGGAGGTCTTTTTCGTGTATTGTTGTCGAAATTGTAAAGATCACAATAATCAAAATTGGGTATTGATCAAAAAATGGGCCAGCCCTATTGTGAACACCCTTAACAGCAGTAATCGTTGAATTTTCGGGGGATTTGTCGTAAAAATTAGAAAGTGTAAATTTTACTTTACGATTCGTATTTGTAATCATTTTTTTGATGGAAACCTTGGACCAGTAGTCAGATGATTATTTATTCAAGATTCAATATTAAGTAAATAAATATTCACACATATGTACACATATACAGACACATAAAGGAGAACAAATTTAAATAATACCTTTATTAATTCAGTAGACTGCAAAGACTAGAAAAGACAATATTTACACTCCAACTCTGTAAAATCGCAAAATAAGTCTTTCAATATTAATTTAATTGAGAATTTTTTAAAGTCTAAAATCTTGTAAATGATTGTCTCCAATTTTTTTCCTTTATAATTTCAAATCAAAGGTTATCATTAGAACTTTGACTTAAATTTTTATGTTCAACATATTCTTTCAAACGGAAAAAAACATTTAAACTCTATCGTCATCATCGTATTCTCAAACAATTACTTTCAAACATCATCTCGACCGTAATTACCTGAAATTTGTTCAATGTCACACGTTTTATTGCCAAATCTAAATTTGTCAAATTCTACAGGGTGATTCAAGAAGGCGGGTATAGAGATGTCATGTCCCCTGAACTTTCTCTAGAGATTATTTTCGTTGTTCTAGCTGCTCCCCTAATATGGGGCAGTGCACCCTACTCTCTTATTTTAAATAGAATGGTATATTTTTTATTGCATGTTTGAATTTTTTGATAAACTCTAAGGGGTCTTTGATAACCCATGGCCTAGTGCTGCAAATTTTTAGTGCAATTTTAAAATTTACAGTGTTTGATTGAAAAATTCCTATTTTTAAAGCCATAGCACTTAAAATGTTGAAACTCGAAATTTAAGTAGATAAAATGATGTAATTTTGAAGAATTTAAACAGTATTCAATTATCTTTCAGCGTTTAGCTGAAATACATTTTTCTTTCAGTCAATTTTTAAACTACAATATCTTGCTTATTTTAGATGAAACACTATATTTTTCTTTATATTATTAGATAGATTCGATAGATAATTGAATACAGTTTAAATTGATAAAAATTACTTTATTTGTTCTACTTAAATTCCAAATTTCAACGTTTCAAATGTTACAGCTTCAAAAATATGAATTTTTCAATCAAACACTGCGAATTTTAAAATTGCACCAAAAGTCTAAATATCTGAAAAACCTTCAGCGCTAGACCATGAGTCATGTTATCAAAGTCCCCTTCGATTTCATCAAAGAATTCAAAAATGCAATAAAAAATATAGCATTTTATTTAAAATAAGACAGTAGGGCGCTAAAGCAACGAAAACAATTCCTAGAGAAAGTTTAGGGGACATAACGGCTACATAACAAATTTTATCAATTTCCATCAATTAGTGCTCCTTGTACTTTTAATGGCTCATCTTCTTGAATCACCCTGTATATCGTGTAAGATTAGGATTATAAGCCGCTTTCAGTAGTCGTCGAATTTTCAGTAGTTTGAAATCCATTTTTACCGGATTTTATCGAATTAATATATCGCAAAAAATTCTAATGAAACACGGACACGTTTATTGGCTATAAAATTTAAATTTTAATAGCTACGATTAGAGGCACTTTGGATTTCTCTACTCGTTCGTTCATGTAAATTACCGATACTTCTCATAAATATTGGGATTTAATTAAATGTTTCCCTGAAATTTTTGAATATTTACTTGTAACTGAGTTAACTGTCCATTAGGAGGCACGATATGGACATGCAGCGTCGATAATTAATTGAAAGCCTCAATTTCGCATGAATGCTACAGTGCGTATATATGGTTGGTCTATTTTGGTCCGGCCAACCTCGCTACGATACCGCCCACTTGAAACTTTATTCTTTGACGTGCAATCGAATAGACGGGTATAGAAAGGATCTGCAGTAGACTGCTAGTTACCGCACATGATTTACGCTAATTTCGATGATTTTAGTCTCTCGTTAACCGTAAAATTGTTGATAAGTCAAATTAATAGACTATTTATTTCGGAAACATTGTTATAGTTGAATTAAATATTAATCAACAATTTTGTGAACAGTCTAACTGATGAATTGTTAATGAGATTTCTGTTGTTAGTCCAGTTTTCAAAAATTTCAAACTTATTTCCATCAGTTATTTTAGTCATAAATAATAACCAGAAAAAATCCTTACTTTCGTTTGTAGCACGTGTATACAACTTTGTATTGTTTTTATTTCCAACTCATAAAACACGTAATTGTTGTTATTTATCATTGAAACGCCTATTAAAATTTATTATTGACGTAATCTTTTTCCATTTTTCCAATTGATATGAACTTGCGCCTTTTAATGTCAATCAAAATCAAATTTACATTTTCAGATATCACATACAAGTAATAAAATTATGATTGGATTCACTCTATACCAGTGATCCCAAAAATTCGCCACTTCTAACCAACGAATTCAATGTCGGTTACAGAGAGCCACAGTTTGAGATATACAATTTCAACTTTCAAAGCAAATGCAATAAATCCAAGCCAAGTGGATCAAAGCGAAAAACGTAATTCATTTCGAGTTTTTCTTATTTTCACGGGATGTTCGAGAGGTAATTGTTTAACTGTGAAAATTCCATCAACAGTAGCGATATAATTTAAAAATCTCTTTGTAAATGCATCGATTGACACAAAATTCGAAATAATCTAATAATGTTACGGAATTTCGTTGAAAACTTGTGAAAATCTCGTTGTTGAATTTACTTTTTCAAGATTTATTATTCGTTTGAATCGAATAGTTGTAGTGGCCAAGTCACGTCCGCTTCAGTATAATTTATGCGAAAGTTGCTAGACAATATGGCACGTGTGCTCCCATGTGCGTCCACTTTTAAATAGATCTGTTGCAGTGACGTAACTATAAATTTTGGGCCCCGTTCAAAATTTGTCATTTGGGTCCCTATTCATATACATACATACATATATAGGGTGTTTTTTTTAAAGTGGTCACTTCTTATGAAACTGGTACTGACCGGCGAGCGATTCGAAAAATATTTCAAGGATTTGTAGGAGGAGGCTCTGGAGACTCTTTTAGCAAAATTAAAATCTCTTAGCTCATTTGGAAAATGATCGAGAAACAATCGCTTTGGATAATGTCGCGATTTTCAAAAACAAGCAAAGTATACAAAACGACTAAGAATGACTTGTAGACCTCCCAACAGTGTTTTTTTTTGTTTTTCTCCATTACATTCTAGAGAAAATGAAAAATATTTCCACCTGTTCCTGAATAAAATGTAGAAAACAAAAAAAACAAAGGTTGGAGGATCCGCGAGTCACTCTAACTCGTTTTGCGTGTTTAGTTCGTATTTGAAAATCGCGACATTGTCAGAAACGAGCGGTTTTTGACCAACTTCCAAATGAGCTACAAGATTCTAATTTTGCTAAAATGATCTCTAGACACCCTCCTATAAATCCTTATAATATTTTTCAAATCGCTCGATAACTAGTAGGAGTTTCATAAAAATTGACCACTTTAAAAAAACACCCTGTACTTCTTAAAACCCTAGCAAAGGGATAACGGGTGGTGCTTCTGCTTTGCGTGCTTGATTCTTAGGGCAGTGTTGAATTCAAGTGATTGGGGGAAATTCCCCTTGGAAGAATTACAGAGAATATTTAAGTTTCATGGTAGGTAGTAACATACGATGAGTAATTTAGGTATTTTATTTAAGTATACCTGTTTGTTAATTTATTAAATTTAAATTAATAATAATTGAATTAATATTATTATATCACTATCATTCACCCCCTTAAAATCAATTCCTCCCTTCGCGATAAGATGTCTGGTTTCAACACTGAAGAGCGCCGTCTAGCTTGAAGGCTTCCAAATGATAACAGAATCGTGAAACAGGGACTATTCAGACAGTTATAATCGCTTTTTGATGAGGATTATCGTGTTTTAATTCCCAATTTAAGATAATTTTATTATTATTACTCATCGTGTTTTTTTTTATCAAGCCGTATAAATGAGGGATGCAGACAGTTCTAGTCAATTTGTTAATTGAATTCTTAGATTTTAAGACATTGTTGTCATAACTTGTAAGTTTTTAACAAACTCTGCGAATGAATCACGAAAAAAACACAAATTTAAATGTTTTTCAATCGTTTCTGGAGAAGAATTTTTGAGTTTAAGTCTAATTTTTGTTCCATCTCATTATTTTTTAGCAAATTCTATATTTAGATGGTGAAAAGGAAATATTATAAACAATCTCAGTTTTAATGTTAAGCTGTTTTAAATCGTTGGTTTTTGACTAAATCTTACTTCTGAGGCCCAGATTTTCTCCCCTTACTTAAGCCTTTCTTATTGTCAGCAAGACCTAAGCGTGTATATAAAGACATTTGAGTGAAGATCTGTTCATGGATAGGCCTTCACCCAAATGTGTGTAAGCCTAGCGTTAGCTTGATTTAAGCCTAAGACGAGCTTAAGGGGATTCCGGAGACATTTGTTGATTCGCCGTGCGAAAACAGTTAATTTTCAAACAGAGATTACTCGCTTGTATTTTAAGATAATATCAAAAATTGACGTGCGTTGGATAGAGAATTTCAAGGTGCATACTCTAAAGCTTTCTATTTTGGAACAATGTGATAAAATTTTGAATGGTAGAGAAAACTCTTGGACCCTGTTTTTTTTTCGTAGATTTTCCTTCATAACTGGCTGAAACTCATAAGTAGGGGAATTAAATCATCAATAAGGAGGCGATTTAGTCAATTTTAATTGATTTTTAAGCTGATTTACCATGTTTTTCTGTTTATGGCGCCATTGATGTAATCGCTTAATACTTGTACCTTTTGACATAGTATTTAAAAAAATTAATAGGTCGTCCTCCTCTTACCTTCTTTCCACTGGCCCCACGTCTTGCTGTAGTTACGCCGCTTATCAGTTGATTTTCGGAACATTGTGATTATATTGAAGAAAATCAACAAAGTGTTTGATAAATTTATTCGTCCTTATTTAATGATATTTGATCACTTTATTGAACATTATGATCAATGGATTTGTTCAAATTAGTTTTAGATATCGACTATAGAGGAAATTATGTAAAATTAATTTCAGTGGAAATATCAAAGCAATTTAATATTCTATGTCTGTTATATTTAATAATATCACCCGATTATCGAACTGTTAAAATTGCTTTCAAGTTTTAATATACATACATATATATTTACTGGCTGATTGGGTGTTTTTGTTAAAAATGTAAATTGTAGAAACTGGTTTAATTAATATCTACGTTAAAATCACCATCTTTAGTTAGATAATAAGTTTTAATCCGATTCATCTCATATTTTAGATGAAAATAAGAAGGGAGAGAAATTAATAACATCTACACAAACTTCTCAGAGCTCACAGTTTGATTATTAAATTACAGAAAATTGGAAAGTTTGCACTGTAAATCGAAATTGGAAATGTTGAAATAGAAGAGCACACAAAGCACATAGATTTTAAAATAAACTTTGCAAAAGTCTGTTTAAATCCTATATCTTCGATAATTTCTGTATTGCTGAATACACCCGATCCATCATAATCGATTTAAATTGATTTTAGCAAGTCAAGTTGACTAAAAACACAATAGAGAGAGTATACAATTATATAGATTAGACTATAAATGTGACGTCACATGCACATGTTCAAATATTGGTTCAGTAATTAACTGAAATAAATATTGTTGAATTAGGGGGCCTGTTGAAATAGATTTGTTTTTGTTTGTGTTTTCAATTACAGGAACAGCCCCTATCTTGAAGAATGAGACTTGTGCAACATCAACATCACCAATACAACAGGACATGTCTGCGTTATCACCACCAATCACAGGTATTTCAATCAGTTTATATCTCATCTAATGGTTTTAACAAAAGGAAGAAA